>PVIW01004064.1:10034-97090 GCA_004026585.1 Noctilio leporinus | reverse complement strand
ACTTTCATAAATTCCAACGCAAAGAAAATTTCAGTATTCATTAATCTCTGTAGACTTTCATAGGCCTTAAATTTAATACTACATGCTCCAGGAATCCAATGTAGCTATAGAATATTCAGCATTTATTAAACACTAAGAAATATATAGAATACCTAAACAGAGAACCTGCTCACTAACAGAATGTAAGGATTCAAAAGCATATAACAATGAATGACCAATCTAGGAAACAGTTAAAGAGTTTCATTCATTACAACAGCCTTATTCTATAACCACTTTTAGGTGTTTTTGCTTTGCAATGATTAAAGTCAGTTTTTAAAAACTGGAGAACTTTACTGTAACCAAAAGTTACCAAAGCACCTATGTTGAGAGTGAATAAAAGAAAACAAATTAGCAATAAGTGGATTTGTACTAATCTACAAAGTGTCTGCAAAGTAAAACTTCATCCTTTAATATTTCTAAGGGAAGCATGATCCCCTCCTTTCTCCCTCCAATTAATTTCTTTGGACCATAACACTATGCATAAAAATATATCTAACTTCTACCATTATTAAGAGGTTCTCCTGAAAAGCAAATAAATTTTTAATTATAAACAACTGCAAGGAAAAAAAAAGCCAATAATTTTTTTCTACTTCCTTAAAGAAATATGTAAAGGGACCTATAAATAATATTGAAAATGCTTAACTTAAAGTTGTCAAAATAAAACATGGAGGTTCATGAAATCTTTTTTTGTTGTTGTTTCTAAAGATTTTATTCATTATTCTCTCTCAGAGAGAGGGGGAGGGAAAGAGGCAGAGAGGGAGAGAGGGAGAGAGACATCAATGTTCTTTCACCTGTCTCCAGCTAAGGACCTGACTGGAGAACTGGCCCGTAACCTCATTATGTGCCCTGGATGGGGAATCAAACCAGTGACCCTTGGGTTCACAGGCTGACGCCTTATCCACTATGCCACCAGCCAAGGCTAATATAATAAAATCTTTTTAAAATTCTAGAAATATATAGCTGAACAAATTATTTAGCTCTCTCATTTATTTTAGAAAGTGTTCACATAGCTCTTAACTTCAATTCAAAGATGTAATATGATCTAGTACATTGTATAGATGGATTCATTTGAAGGGACTCCTTTCATTCATGAGCTAGAAAAAAATGCTTGTTTCCTGTGTTTCAGGAAACCATATATAATTAGTATTTCTTATAAGATACACATTGTATGCTTCTCGTGTGATTAGACACTGGTGAAGACAGATCCAGTGTGGGTAGCTTAAATAGTAAGTCCTTGGCCTTCAGTTTTCTCCCTAAGGTTTTCGTTAAGTTTCAGGTATTACCCCTTTTGGGTTTTTTTGTTTGTTTGTTTGTTTTTTAAAGATTTTATTTATTATTTTCAGAGAGAGAGGAAGGGAGAGAGGCAGAGAGGGAGAGAAACATCAATGTATGGTTGCCTTTCACCTGCCTCCAGCCACCACCCTGGCCTGGAGACCTGGTTTGCAACCTGGTTATGTGCTCTGGGGCTGGGGAATTGAACTAGCGACCTTTGGGTTTGCTGGCCAGCAATATTATATTGATTACTTACCACACTCTAATTTATTTCTGTCAGCAAAGGTACCAGTTGAGAGGAAATTTAAAGTGCTCCCATCTCTCATATCCACCCCCTGCACCTATAGGCAAGCTAGCAGTTGGGTTACCTCTGATCGAGGGATTAAAGGAGCATTCCTAACAGTACATTAAGAAAACTTCTCTAGGTAGGCTTAAAAGCAAGCAATTCATTTTGTTTGTTTTAACTTTTAAATAACTTTACCTTTGCACATAGGTAAAACCAGAAATCAAAATGTGCTGAGAAAAATGTAGGAGGCCAAATTACACAATTCATGGAAAAGCAACTCATTTGTATTTCCTGGTCAGAAGAAAAGCATTCTGGGAAAGCAGACACTCACATTCCCAAAGGCCCACAGCCTTTGAAACTTGGCTACTTTTTGGGTGTGTACCATAGCTCAAGACTGTTGGCACACTGGAACCATAGCACATCCACCCTTCCCTCATGACAAGATCAACCTCATGACAAGTTTTCCTAATAAGGTGTCTCTGTTGGCTGAGGGAGGCCCTCATCACATCATTTCTTTGTTTGGAAGGCAGTTTCATATCATATAACATCACCAAGCTAGCTAGAGTTAATTTGGGAAAGGTGGGTGTGGAGCAGCACTAAAGGAAAATGTTACATCCTCTCGGAAATTCCAGGCCTTTTCTGCTACTCTCAGGTATATACCAGAGTTCACTGTGGTCATTATATTCAGGACATAAACCCAGTGCAAAAGGCAATATTCTAGGTAATAAAGACAAACAAACAAAGTAAGCCTCAGACTGGTTCTCTCCCATTCGTTATTCTCATGTTTCATATATAGCTTTTTCAAATTTAATTATTATTCTTTAAACATTACATTAATAGGGGCAAAATAAATGATGCTATTTAAAGACCAAAAATCACTTGGATTTTTAAAAAACTAATTTGTAATAGAAATATTTATTTTCGTATACAAAGGAGCAATAAGTTAGCCTTGAACTTTCAAAATAAGTAAAACTGTTACTTTAAAAACTAGATGAAAGCCCTGGCTGGTGGCACAGTGGATAAGGTCACTGGTTCGATTCCCCAGCCAGGGCTCATAACCAGGTTGCAAGCCAGGTCTCCAGCCAGGTCCTTAGCTGGAGGCAGATGAAAGGCAACCATACATTGTTTGTCTCTGTCTCTGTCTCTGTCTTTGTCTCTGTCTCTCTCTTTCTCTCTGCCTCTGCCTCTCTCCCTCCCCCTCTCTCTAAAAATAATAAACAAAATCTTATCTTTCACTGACTGGCTTATTTCACTAAGCATAATACTTTCCAGTTCCATCCATGTTGTTGCAAAGAACGGGAGTTCCTTTTCTTTCTGCTGTGTAGTATTCCATTGTGTAAAAGTACCAAAGTTTTTGATCCAATCATCCACTGATGGGCAGTTAGGCTGTTTCCAGCACTCGGCTATTGTAAATAGTGTTGCTATGAACATAGGGGTACATAGGTCATATGATCTCACCCATTTCAGGGCAATAATGAACAAAAGAAACAACAAGCAAAACAGAACCAGATACATGAATGCAGTGGATAGACCTCCAGTAGGCAGAGGGAAGGGGGGCAGGGGGAAGGGGGAGGAAGAGGCAAAGAAGGGGAGCAGTTTAGTCAAGAACCTAGTATGGAAGAACCATGGACATGGACAAAAAGTGGGATTAACTTTGTTAGGGAGTGGATGGGTGGGGAAGGGGACAGAGGAGAGTAAAAAGGGGATGGATGTAATACAACAACAATAAAATTAAATTTAAAAATTTTTTATAAATAAAAAATCTTTAAAAATTAAAAATAAATACAAATTAAAACAAGATGAATATATATGGCATTTAAATGTGACAAGTGAGAATATTTGAAAGCATTTAAGATATCAACTCATAGGCCCTAGCTAGTGGCTCAGTGGATAGGTGCTGGTCTGCTAACCCAAAGGTTGCTGGTTTGATTCCCAGCCAGGGCACATAACCAGGTTGCAAGCCAGGTCTCTAGCCAGGTTCGTAGCTGGAGGCAGGTGAAAAGCAACCATACATTGATGTTTCTCTCCCTCTCAGCCTCTCTCCTTCCCCCTCTCTCTACAAATAATAAATAAAATCTTAAAAAAAAGATATCAACTCATAAAGAATATTTTATTTATTAGACAGTATAATTTTAGAAAATTTATGTTTCATTTAAAAATTTTGGTTGCTATCATAATATAAAAACTGTTGACAAAATGAGGTTTGCTATGTAATTTGTTAGCCTCTTTCTATCAGTTTGGATGAGATTGTTGTCCAAGTTAAGGCAAAATATATTAACTCCATTATGGTTCAATTTCTAAGTAAAATGAGAAAATTATCAAAGATTGTTTTCTACCTCTCAAAACTTTTCAGAAAAAGTAAAACTTAGAGATAAAGTACTTTGCAATTATAAAAGAGCTATTTTAAAAGATTTGGGGGAAAATAAAATGTATGAGCAAGATAAATATTCCTGGACCAAAAATTATTTTTTAAAAAAGATTTTATTTTCAGAGAGAAGGGCAGAAGAAAGGGAGAGAAGCATCAATGTATGGTTGCCTTTCACCTGCCTCCTGCTAAGGACCTGGCTGGAGACCTGATTATGTGCCCTGACTGGGGAATCAAACTGGCGACCTTTGGGTTTGCAGGCTGGCACCAATCCACTGAGCCACAAGCCAGGGCTTAGATGAAAAATTCTTATAACTACCTTTTAATTTTCTAAGTCTCCAAATGTATTTTACAACAGCTACAATCCTTAAAGAAATATTTTAAATAAATACTCTTTGAACTGAGGGCATGATGACTGAAAGCACAGTGGGATCCTGGAACAGAAAAAGGAAGTAAGTGGAAAAACTGGTGAAATATAAATCAAGTCTGGAACTGACTAGTTTTGTACCACTGTTCATTTCCTGGTCTTGATAAGTGTATCATTGTTGATGCAAGATTGAGTAAAACTGGGTAATAGGTACATGGTAACTCATTTTTACAAATTAAAATTAGTTCAAAATAAACAAGTTAAAATACGCTTTGAAAAAGAAATTGTTAGATGTTTCATTAAGAAACTAAATTTTAAAACAGTTTAATAAAATACACCTATGATTTAATTCCACTAGTGAAATTCTACTAGATGGCACCCTATTTTCTTCAGACACTTCTTTACACATCTGTCATCCATCACATGATAAATTTTTCCTGAGCTTATTTTATAGCCCCAATGAATACCCTCTCTAATATATTCTATGGTTTGACCCATTACCTAAAACAATGTTTGCTTTCTTTTCTTGAAATGTCTTCTTTCAGGATTTAAGCATCATTATCTTTCAGAAGTCTAAGATAACATTTCTAAATTCAGTCATTCCACACATGTATCAACCCCTTATACTTTGTGTCACATCATCTCTGTAGTCTGAGTCAACCCATTCTTATGTATGTACATTTGAAAACTGCCTAAGATCCAGAAAGCAACTTTGAGCATGGAGCTATGAAATGCTTTCCACTTTTGTTTTCATGACTCTCCTGATATTCAATACCTCATTGACCTTACCACTCAAATGAAAGGTGTGCTATTCAATAACTTCTAGATTATTTTCTGTCAAAGCTAAAAACCTAAGTTCCTTTTAAAGTTAAAGCCAAATAGCTAAGTCTACCAGTTCTAGTAAGGCTTGGCCTCCGCACTCCAAACTTACTCATCTGCAGCATTTCTTAGTCTATTCTGTAGCTTCCTTGTAAGACATTCCTATCATCCTTGTTTCTCAACGTGCCACAGTTCTCTGCTGAGAAGCTCCAATAAACCCAAGGCAATGAGTTTCATTTCATTCTTACGTTTCATTTTTAAAAAGACATTTCAAACATTGCTAATGTGAATTTTTTCTTAAAAAGGAGTCATACCATTTACTTTGTCAAGTTCTAAATTTAGATAAGATTGGAAAACCTTTAGTCTCTGAATTTCGCAGAATAAGCACTTAGCATACTTTGAAAAGAACTGGAAATGGTGATTCTAAATTAACAGAGTAAATACCTATAATGCTTGCCCTTAGCTAAACCAGAAGACTTAGAAACAGGCAATACTCTCAATTTGTTTTTGTTTTTGTTTTTTTTTTAAATTTCATTCTTTAAAATTTATTGGGATGACATTAGTTAATAAAATTATATGGGGTTAAAAAATTATATGGGGTCCAGATAACCAATTCTACAATATATAAATTGTGAACACTTATTACAATATACAGGAGATACTCTCAATGTGGATTAAGGTATCATACAAAAGGGCTGAGGCACACAGTGGATAAGGTGCCGGCCTGCGAACCCAAAGGTCGCTGGTTTGATTCCCCAGTCAGGGCACATAATCAGGTTGCAAAGCCAGATCCATGTCTGGAGGCAGGTGAAAGGCAACCATACATTGATGTTTCTCTGTTTCTCTCCCTCTCAGCCTCTCTCCCTTCCTCTCTTTCTGGAAATGATAAATAAAATCTTTTTAAAAATAAGTAAATAAATAAATAATTTTTTAAAAAAGGGCTGAGGCAATTCTTAGTAAGTCAAATGTCCACATAAATCTCTGCATTTATTTCTCATTCTTATACATCAACAAAACATTAAAAAGAGAGAATAATCAAATTGGAGCTTACAAACTATTTCTTTAAAAAAATTTGCTCCAATTGTAAAAGCAAAATTTTTAGAGGAAATTTTCCCTCAATACAATGCAAAGATCTATAGTATGGGTTTTCTGGTGATCTAAACTTCATTTAAATTTACCACCAGTTTGGAAGGAACAGTATCTTAAATTAAAGACAAATTACTTAAATTATCTCCACTTTAAACAAAAAGATACAGGTTTTCATGAAGAAATCGAACTGAGAAAAACATGCTTTAATAAGAATTTCAATTCATTATTTCTAAACCATTAGATTTCTTTAAAAAATCAAAACTGCTCATAAACTTGCCTATGGCCTCAAACGTATTTAAATAAATATCCCATTCAATTAATTGTTCAAATAGCTTTAGAAAATACCTTCCTCCAAGGAAACATGATGTTCCATCTCCCTTATTTGTGCTGTTCAGATTCATGCACTTTGAGATAATTTTCTTACTTATTTATCAGGCTAAAAAGGAGGAAAATTATTTACCCAAAGCCTTATCCAAATGAATAAAACTTGATTATCTTTCATTGATGTGGAATATAAATATCACATAAATTAAAATGTTTTTCAGTCCTGGATGATAGCACAGGCGCCGGCCTGCAAACCCAAAGGTCGCAGGTTCAATTCCCAGCCAGGGCACATAACCAGGTTGCAAGCCAGGTCTCTAGTCAGGTCTATGGCTGGAGGCAGGTGAAACACAAACATACATTAATGTCTCTCTCCCTCTCTGCCTCTCTCCCTTCCCCTCTTTCTAAAAATGAAATAAAATCTTAAAAAAAAAATGTTTTTCATATAAATATATATTTGTATTTATCCATATATCCAAACCCCTGGAAATCCCAAATAACGAGAAAAATAAAACTTAATAGAAAAAACAATAGGAAAATAAGCTCATTGAAAGATTTTTGCTAAAAATTAAATATCCAGTCATGTCTAAAGTTTAGCTGAGTTTATCTTTTTTAAGAAAAAAAAAGCTCATAAATGAAATCAAAATCCCCAAAACATAGCTAGAAAAATCTGTTTTTAATGTATAGTTCTTGATCTCATTTATGTGATAATATAAATGGATGATACATGCTAGGGATTGGGTTAGGTGGGTGCTGGTATTACGGTAATAACTCATAACATGATGCCCTTGTCTGTACAGAGTTTAATTCTAACAAGGAAAAGCAATCAGTCAATGATCCATATCCACAAAAATAAGACAGATACTATGATAGGAAATAAGAGCAAATCTCTTTATCTGGTCCAGGGTCAAGTGGTATTAAGAGAAAGGGAGTTTCAAAGAAAGTGAATTAACATTTTAAAATATTTTCAACATGAATAAAATCAAATTTTCTGATTAACAGTCATAATTGAAAATTCCACAACACACTTTCCTGACTTTACATTTTGGTTAGTTGTATTTTTGCTCTATTTATATGCTATAATCTTTCATTAAAAAAAAAAAAGATAGCACCTATATTTATGGAAAGGATGGTTGATCAGTTCTTACACTTTTATACCATCATTAGAAAAGAAAAACTAAGAAAATAAATTCAAACAAACCTTTTCTGTTTCCAGTTGATAAGATATCACCACCAACTTTTTAAAAAATCAATTGGTTGTTCTTGCTTACCACTAGCACTTCCTTCAATGCAAACCACAAGCAAGTTTATGAGCCAAGAATTTCCCCAAGGAAGCAAGTGGAAAAGGAGTTATACTTGAAAGAACTCTAACTTCCCCAAGATGGCTCCTTTAGATAAAGGAGAAATAGAACTCTGTGAGTAAACTGAACTACTTCCAGATTTCCCAGAAGGAATCCTTACTTGTGACCAAATCATCTGCCTTCTATGTTATAGCAAACTTTAAATAGCTCTCCTTCTACTTATATCCCTTCTAAATTCACTATTGTTACTCATTTATGAGTTCACTGGTATTAGTCAGTACAAGTTAGTCACTATATTTTTTTCCTTTTTTTTAATTTAATTTTATTGTTGTTGTAAATGACTATATTTTTGAAACCACCAGCTTACTCCCTTTTTGGTTTCTTCTTCCTTTGGCCTTTTGCAACATTTGAATATGAGTATGCATAAGAAATACTGTTCAGCTTTTTTTTGTTTCTGGTTTAAACAATGACCATATTCCATTAATAAAATGAGTTACAACTCTTCCTGGTCACATGTCTTATGAAAAGGTAACACTTGCATTTAAACCTCCAGATTAAAAACTTATTCCACATGTTATTTGATAATCACTTCTCACCAACCTATTTAGAAGCAGCTTACACAAATTCCTTTTTTTTTTTTTTTTTTAACATAAAGGCACTATTAGTCTAGTGTGATTTCTGTTAATCACATGTGTGGAATGCAAAACTACAGACTGTACTATTCTTCCAAAATTGTCAATTAAGGCCGACATAATTTCCCCAATTTATCTTTTCGAATTTATCTGCCAAGTCTTCCTCAAATCTGCCATCAATTCATGATGGATTGAAGGAAAAGGCATCACTGCTGTGAGCAATCCACACGGACCTTGAAAGCCCTCCTCTCTCTTCCTCTCTCCATTTACAACCAATTGCCTCAAAGCAGATGCTCCTCCAGAAATCTCCTCTAACCACTGTAGCTGCCAGCTACTCAATGCCTGCTCTCTAAACTGATACCACACTATCCCAATCCTTCCTGACCTAACTCGTACTTGCATCTCTTCCCAAGTAAATAGTACACTCCTAGATATTCTATCTTAAAGGTTTTGTTTTACTCACAGCACCTGGCATTTGCATGCACACACTAAATATTTGCAAAAAATCTCCATCCCCCCCACACCCCTTTTAAAGGCAGGACATCACACCCGCAGGCCCAGAGCATATTCTTGTCCTACATAAATTTGAGGTTTCTTTTCCATCATTCCCAAAGCTTAAACAGAGCAGTAGTATACAGACAAAGCAAATAATGGAAGTTAGGATTCCCCAGTAAAACAGTAGTAAATAAAAATCAACACCTGCATCTTCTCATTTTTCTAATGAGCATGACAAACGTGTCCTTCATAACACTAAAGTAATCTGTTATGAAATATTTTGACTAGACTGTTTCTCTTTGAATTTCTTAAAAGGAAAAGTACAAGAAAGAGGTTGCCAACATGCAAATGGCAAAAGCTAGAAAGTCACCCTTTTAGTTCACCCTTCACTTTTGGATCCTATATATATTATAGGATCTAAATTATATATATATATATATATATATATATATATATATATATATATATATCTCACTAATCAATTGCTTTACCTTTTTCTTGCTCCTGTGTGTGTGGGGAAGGGGCCAGGGTGGTAAAGGAATAACTGCACTTCTTAAATAATTTATAGAAATTCTGTGAATAACCAGAAGTTCTATTTTGTAAAACAGAAAAATTACTTTTGGTTTTCTGAAATCTGACAAAATGATAAAATTTTACAGGACTCCACACTTAGGATTTGTACATGCAAATTTCACCTCAAAAAATTGAAAAACAAATATTTAATTCACAATGTAATGAAGAAGAATTTAAATTTTTTTTTAAACACATCAATAAAACAAGATGGGTTAATGGATGGACAGATTAATAACTAGACGAGATTTGATAAAGCAGGTATCTGAAAATGCTAGTAATCTAAGTGTTAATCATGTGTGTTCACTATAAAATTCTTTCAACTTTGCTGTAGGCTTGGAGATTTTCTTTAAAATCATAGGGGGCAAAATGAACAGTGTAAATTTATTTTAACACACACACAAAATATTAAAGAATATTTTTTCTTGATTCCCAATTGGCAAGTTCTTGGCTTTCATCTGCCTCCTAAAGCACATTCCCCACCATGGGGGTACAGGTCAGTGGGGGACAAATCAAGTCATGAGCCTCCCCTGAGAATCAACTGACCACCTTGTCAACTTTGCAGGACCTGAGTATGCACCTCCTCCCCATCATTGTCTTGGGAGGCAGCACAGTACCAGTTGTCACAGCTGGAGAACTACACACCTGCTCCTTAGCCCTTTCAGTTTACCCTGAGTTTTCCAACATCACTGGAGTACTCCACGGTCTGGGATCTCCAAGGAGACACATTATAAGCACATAGCATTCATCCAGACACTTACGTCAGGGCATTTCCGTAAGTTTTCTCCTCCTCTCACCCACCAAGCGGCTCCCTCTAGTTTTCCTAGGAGAAAACAAAAAAAAGCAAAGATAGGCAAGGCACTTAGATGGTCCTGAGCACAGGCATTTAAAATTGATGAAGTGGAAACCACACACTCTGTGTGCAGGTCTGACAACCTGCAGTGGAAAAGAAAAGCAGGGGCTCCCATACTGTTGTTCCTCACCTTTACCTAAAAACCAAACAGTTCATACCTGCTGAGACAGGTGACTGCTGACATTGCAGCATCTATGAGTACAGGGACCCTAGCTACTATCCATATCAGGCCTACCTATCTGCCTCATCACTTTCTTCATAACAAGAACCAAGTAAAAATAAGTGAGGACTTCCAGTCAAAATGGAAGCACAGGCAAACACGCTTCTCCTCTGCACACAACTGGAGAAATGGAGAGGTAGAATGGTGGTACCACATCCACTTGTGGTGGATAAAATTTAGGACAGATACCAGGGATCCCAGCTCCAGACCATACCAGACCACCCAATCCAGGGTTCCAGCACCAGGAAGATAAGACCCCATAAATTCCCGCTGTAAAAACAAGTGGAGTTGAGTCATCAGAAGAAACTGCTGGATTCTCAAGAGATTCCTCTTAAAGGGCCACATCGGACTTAGGACTCACATAGACCAACCCCCTCTAGAATTCAACACCAGGGAAACAGGGCACCAGTGGCATATGGGAAGAAAGTGAATCCAAATAACAAACTAAGAAAACAAGCAGAAAAGGAACAGAATCATAAGTATGGAGATCATTTGAGAGGGGGATAAGGGAGAATGGGGGAAAAGGTGCAGGGATTAAGAAGCACAAGTTGACAAGTGCAAAAAAGACATAGGGATGTTAAAAATAGTACAGGAAATGAAGTAGCCAAAAGATTTATAATGCATGACTCATGGACATGAACTAAGGGGTTGTTACTGGAGGGAGTGGAGGTACCTGCTGGAAGGGGACAAAGGAGGAAAAATGGGACAACTGTAATAGCATAACCAATAAAATACACTTTTTAATTTTTTTAAAGTTAAAGTAATATTCATTATTGTCCTGTAATGGGTGAGATCATATGGTATTTGTCTTTCACTGACTGGCTTATTTCACTAAGCATAATACTCTCCAGTTCCATCCATGCTGTTGCCAGATAAATAAATATAATGAATAGACCTTCAGTGGGCAGAGGGGAGGGGAGAAGAGGAGGCAAAGAAGGGGAGCAGTTTAGTTGAGGAACTAGGATGGAAGAACCATGGACATGGACAACAAGTAGGATTGACTTTACAGGGAGAGTGGGTGGGTGGGGAAGGGGAGGAAAAAGGGGATGGACATAATACAATAAAATTAAATTTTAAAAAATGTTAAAGTAATAGTACATAATTCAGTCTCCCAAACCATGTGTTCTTTGAAGGTAACCTTTGTCTTCTGATTCTCTGCCAACATTTAGACACTAAATCTAGAACATGGAGCATATTGCTTATGTGGTTTTGCTTTAGCCAAAGCTACTTCAACTCGAAGTTGGGGCTGGAATCCATGACACTTATGTTTAAGAAAAATCCAGAATCCAATGAAAAAACCTATTACTATAACCCTAATGATTTCTAGGTCAGCTATCTTTTCATGCTATAACAACTCCCCCTTCCCATTCCACCTTTTTCCGGTATCTATTCCTTCTAGACATTTGCATTGAGTGAAGTACAGACAACTTGAGGAGAAAAGCTTTCATAGGAACACTACAAAAAGAAAGACACACACACACACACACAAAAAAATGAAAGACACAGTGCCTTCACAGATGAAAGGGTAAAGAAAATGTGGTATATACATTACACATACAATGGGATGTTATTCAGCCTTTAAAAAAAAAAAGAAGGAAGTCCTATCACATGCTGCAATATGGATGAACCTCGAGGGCATATGCTAAGTAAAATAAGCCAGTCACAAAAAGACAAATATACCCTGGCTGGTAGCACAGTGGATAAGGTGCCAGCCTGCGAACCCAAAGGTCACAGGTTCGATTCCCCAGCCAGGGCACATAACCGGGTTGCGCACCAGTTCTCCAGTCAGATCTGTGGCTGGAGGCAGGTCAAACGCAATATATTGATGTCTCTCTCCCTCTCTGCCTCTCTTCCTTCCCCTCTTTCTAAAACTAATTAAATAAAATCTTTTTAAAAAAAGACAAATACTGCATGATTCCATTTTTTGCAAGTTATCTAATCAAACTCTTAGAAATAAAGTAGAATGGTGGTTGCCAGGGGCTCGGGGTGAGGAGGAAAAAGGGAGATATAAGATGGCTATAGACTTGGTTTTTCAAAATAAAAAAGTTCTAGAGATCTGTTGTACAACAATGAATAAAGCTAACACAACTGTACCATTCATTTCAAATGGTTGAAATAGTAAATTTTATGTTATGTGTTTACCACAGTTAAAATATACACATTGCCTTCACTCAGTGTTCTCTTCAATTTAACTTTTTTTTCAATAGTTTATTTATTATTTTCAGAGAGAAGAGCAGGAAGGGAGGAAGAACGGGAGAGAAGCATCAGTGTATGGTTGCCTTTCACCTGCCTCCAGCTGGGGACCTGGATGGAGACCTGGCTTGCAAGCTGGTTATGTGCCCTGACTGAGGAACCAAACCAGGGACCCTTAGGTTCAAAGGCCAGTGCCAATCCACTGAGCCACACTAGCCAGGGCTCTCTAATTAAACATTTGAAATTAAAACAAGTATTAGCAATTTTTTCTTATTGAAAATGAAAAGCTTCAAATTAAATTGCTTTGAAGATTCAAGAAAAATAATTAAAAAGCACTTGAAACCATTGCTTGTGACAAATTTTGCCATTTAAGTATGCATGACATTTTCATAGTAGGAAGGATCCTGACATTCTTCTCAAATGGTATGTGTAGAATGCTGAATTGGTTTCTAAATTAAATAAGGCTGATGTTATGTAGCCTTTTAGCAAAAGAAGGATACATCACAAGACAGTCTTAGAGACTGAACACTGTGGTTATTATAACCAAGGCAGCAAAATGAATAATTCATACAGAGATGGAGTGTACAAACACCAAGCATTAGTGGCAACTTGGACTTTATGAATGATTTCAACACTGGGATCCCCTCTACCAAACCTTTCTTTACTCTCATTACTCTAAACACTGATCCATCCATGCCTGAAATGTAAGTACTCTAAGGAGACAACATTTGTAAAAAGAAAAAGAACTCAGGTTTATAAGAGTAAAAAGGCAGGGCAAACTTTTCTCGTCCAGCCTTCTTGGAAAAAGCTAAACTCAAAAGGAAACTACACATATTCTAAAGCTCATAATTTCAGCTTTTCACTGTAAGAATGACATGAGAATCAATTAGAATGTCCAAGAAATACTATTTCACTTGTATTAAAAATGTAATGTACATGCCTATAACTTGGCCTTAGAGACTAAAAAACAGGTACTATGTAACTGAATTTCCCAATAGCTCATGATTCCTTGGCTTTTAGGATCTATGTTTCAGAACAGTCTCCTTTGAATTTCACCAGAGGCATTATCCAGGTATGTGAAATAACAAACAAGATGGTAAATATTTATATTTACATGGTTTCTATGTGATTTGCATGAGATCATAATTTTTCTGACATCTGCCTCATCCATTTCAATTAATTTGTACCTAGTGCCACTGTCACCAACATGGAGTAGTCCCAGAAGTAGGTAAAGGAGTAAAGGAGATCAAGAACCAGAGAGAAGCAAACCTGTGAGGCTTTATCCTGAGAGAGCCCTCAGTGAGATACTGGTCTAGGAAAGGCTGAAATAGGTAAATACACAGGCACATCTGGTGGCAATACAATGAATAAAGGAGAGGGCTGACCAAGTAGTGTAAAAGGTCATGGTTCAAGCAATAATCTGTGTCCCTAAACTAAAATCAGAAAACCCTCTAAAGCCCATGTATTCACATACTTTTAAGTGAACAAGGGCTTAACCTATGAATTATGCAAGGCCCCTCTACTCTTCTTCCACTATCCTTCATAATACATCTTCCCCGTATCTAGTTATGGGAGATGCTAATAAATGACTTTACATAATATTGTTCGAGAGAGTTTGAAGGTCTTACTTTCTCAAAGATATTTATGTTTTAAGAGTAAGTGTAAAAGATGGCCATGACACAAAGAAGGAAGACAAGAGTACCAGGGACTCCTGGAGGCCAGAGATAACTTCTCCCAGTGGCCCGACCTGTCCCTTCCCACCTTGAACACACACCAGCTGCACAAAGGCCTCCATGAGCTTCTTCCCCACCCAAAACAGGTGGGGGGCCTGTTACCTAATGATGATAATGAGCACCTGGGATTCTCAGCCCAGGGTTGAAGCTCAGCAGCAATGCAAAAACCAGGGCCTCCTCAAACCAGCCCTTTCTTACCCTTACCTATAGAAACACAAAAAACACATTTAATCATCTGGTCCCTGTGGCTTTCTAGTGACCTGACACCAATACAGGGCATCCTTATAAACAGTGCCAGAATTAGAATCAGCATCTTTACCTAGAAGCCGCAAAGAAAGAACAGAAGCTTTGATTGAGAGTTTTTTGGGACATTATTTAAATCTAAGTGGTACAATGTGCATACAAAACCAAATGGAAAAGTTGGGGACAATTCCTACCATTAATATCCAATACTTTCTATACAGAAAGGAAAAAGTCATGTCAAAGGAGCAGGGTGAGTGATGGTTATAAACATTACCCATTATTGCATAAATAATACAAGTAATCTCGGGCTTCAGTTTCATCACTCATAACTTAGAGAACCATCACAGGATATCTAAAGATACAACATACTTCTAAAGGTGGATGACTTAAGCTAACAGATCCACCCCACCTCCACTGGGTCTAATTCTAAATTGTGGTAAAACCCGCCCCACCCATCTTCTATTCCCTCCCCACCTTCCCAAGAGAGCCAAACCTCACAATGAAACAAAGAAAAGTGAAGCAAAAATAAAAATAATAAAAAATCATGTTTGAGCTTAAACCACAGATGATGGGTATAGATAAGAACAAAGTAAAAAAGAAAAAAGAAAGGTGGGAATAAAAGAAAAGGAAGATCTCCCCTCCCCCATAGCAGTGGCTTCATTGGGTACAAGGAATAAATATGTGCATACAAAAGGCTTTCTTATCCCTTAATTGAAAAAAAAAAAAGAACCCCCTGGCTGGTAGCACAGTGGATAAGGTGCCAGCCTGCGAACCCAAAGGTCGCAGGTTCGATTCCCCAGCCAGGGCACATAACAAGGTTGCAAACCAGGTCTCCAGTTGGGTCTGTGGCTGGAGGCAGGAGAAACGCAACCATACAATGATGTCTGTCTCCCTCTCTGCCTCTCTCCCTTCCCCTCTTTCTCAAAATAATGAAATAAAATCTTTAAAAAAAAAATGTTGCTTTAAAAAAAAAAAAAAAAAAGAACTGGACTCTCTTACGTACCATCTGCCCTTTGTCCAAGTCTTCAATGTGCAAAAGTGCCTTTGTAAACTTTAAACCAGCTTCTACATGACATGAGTTTGACTTACTTTGTCTCTCAGTCCTCAACGTCTACTATTCAGAGGCTACAAGAA
Organism: Noctilio leporinus; assembly: GCA_004026585.1. Classification (NCBI taxonomy): domain Eukaryota; kingdom Metazoa; phylum Chordata; class Mammalia; order Chiroptera; family Noctilionidae; genus Noctilio; species Noctilio leporinus. The sequence goes on along the minus strand of PVIW01004064.1, from coordinate 81,158 downwards.
TATGCTAAATACTTTCTTGTATGTATCTGCAACTTTCTTTCCACTTTCTTCCTTTATCATCCTCCTCTAGCAAAACCCAATCCCTCTTCAAATTCAGTTCTTTGTCTACACTATGTCTGTGCCCACTCAGTCAACAGCTACAGAAGAAAAACACACCCAAACCGACACTCATTTTATCATGGCCAACATCCTCAAGTGGGTCCCGAGTGCTGTCTGATAATCATGGTACATTTTGCTGATCCGATTACTCTGATTCTCTCAAAAGACAATTTCATCCCATTTTCTCTCTCTTGAAATCTCCAATGCCTCACCCATCCTCACTCATCATTCCTATTTCACTGAAACACACTACATACAACTCTAACTGAATTTCCACAAGTCCTCTCCATTACGTCTGCTTTTCTTTATACATCTGTACCTGTATCACTCAAGATAGGCTAGCTAATGCTAGAACAATAACCTAATACAATAAAGGACACTAGATGTCCATAATGGTCAGCTAGAGGATTTTCCCTATGTTATCCTCACTCAGGGATGCGGGGTGATAATTAGTCAGTTTCTGGAATATTACTAGTCACTACTACCACTTGTGGTAGAGGGAATAACTTTTGAAATGTTTATGCTGACAATTAAATGATATAGCACAGAAATGATGCATATTACTTAACATAATTCACTAACCACAATTAGTTATATAACTCCACCAAGCAATAAGGGGCCAGAAAGTATAATTCTACCATGTGTCCAGAAGGCAGAGGATGGAACATATTTGACATTGGTGCTAAAGCCTTCCAATGTGCCCACATACTCTTTCTTTGCTGCAAATATATTGAACTCCTAGATAAGGCCAACCCACTCCTGCACTAGCTTTCTTGCCTACCCAAGACATAAGTTTTGTAACTGTTTCCACTATCTCCTGTCTCAATGTTGAGATCTCTCTTTACTGGATCATAAATTTCATTACAATTTCTTCCACAATATAAACAAAAATGAGGACACCTTGACCTCATGCTCCCTTCCAACTACAGTCCCACTTCTCTGTTTCTGTTTTCAGCAAATCTTCAGCGAGTTGGTATACTACCTCTGACTCCCTTCCCTCCACTCTCTTGAACTCACTCTAATATAAACGGGTCTTCTCCCACCACCCTTTCACCAAACCAGTGCTTCGTTAAGGCACATTGCTGCAGCCAATGGTAAAAACTCTCAGTCCTTATCTTACCCATAATATCAGCCTCATGTGATACAACTGAACACTCTTACTGTTTAAACACTTTTCATACTTGATTCCCAAAACACTGTTTTCTTTGTTCTCCTCCTACATTTCTGGCTACAGCTGCTCAATCTTTTTTTTATTATTATTGATTATATGCTCTTGATTATCAACAGCAGGGTGTCCAGGGTTCAGTGCTCAGCTGGATCCTTTCTACAACTCCCTCCCACGGTGGCTTCATTTAAGCTCATGATTTAGAATGTCATCTATGCACCAATGATGGATCCCAAACATCCAGCTTTAACTTGGATGGCTAAACTGAGAAATACTCAACTATCCAGCTAAGTATGCAATATTGCCCATTGGATATTATCTTAGCTCCATTTAGGCTGCTATAACAAAAACATCATAAAATGGACAGCTTATAAACAACAAACATTTATTTCTCACAGTTCTGGAACCTGGGAAGTCCAAGATCATACTCCTGGCAGATTTGGTGACTGGTGAGGGCCTGCTTCCTCAATAACAACCACCCTTTCACAGTAACCTCACCTGGCAAAAGGAGGTAAGGGAGCCCTCTGAGGCCTCTTTTATAAAACCACTCATCCCACCCAATCACGAGGGCTTTACCTACTCACCCATCAAATGCTCCACCTCCTGATACCATCACATTGTGAGTTAAAGATTTTAACATATGAATTTGAGGGACACAGGCATTTAGTTCATAGCATAAGTTTAATAGGGTAAAATAATTTTTTTAACAAATGGATGACTCAAATATAAAAAATTTTCTAATCTAGCCCCTCCTTTTAGAAGGGAAGAACTGTACACCTCATACTAATACAACATAATGCTGAATGTAAACTGTAGTTGAAAAAAAATTTTTTTAATGCCCTGACCAGTAGCTCATTGGTTGGGCATTGTTCCACAAACCTAAAGGTCACTGGTCCAGTTCCCAGTCCAGGCACATGCCTGGGTTGCAAAGTTTCCCTCTCTCCCTTCCTTCCCCTCTCTCTAAAAATAAATAAATAAAACCTTTTTGAGATAATTTTAAAAAGAAAAGGAGAAGAATATTACATTTTAGTAACAACAAAAAAAAAAAAAAAAAAAGGAAGAGAACAGAGGAACCCAAAGCTCTCAGAAATAAACTAAGTTCCCAAAAGTTGGAAAGAAATGAGAATTATGCTCACCTGATGCTTTTCTAGCCACCTCTCTACCTCTGATAAAACAATAACACTCCACATTTTCATAATAGCAAAAACATAGGATAGGGAAGTATAACAAATAGTAAATTAAAATAATGACAAAAGATAAAATAAAATAAAACATTAACAAACTTAAGTATGTTCCTAGTAAAGTTTAAATGGAAAACAATGGAAGTAAATAAAAAGCAATCCATAAAACCCTAGTAAACTATTAACATTACTTACCATTTGTGGAGTTTGCAGGTAACTCTGACATTAATACAACTCCATTTGCAAGACATCCCATCCACAGCCTAAATACAAGAAAAAGATGTCAAAATGGGTTCTTTCGTTATCTGGAGCTATTCAACTATAAGAGATGCAGCATACCTAAGAATGGTTTTTCACAAGTAGAATTGCCAAATTATCACCTCACTACTTAAGATGTATGCTTTCACTTTTTAAATCTTTTTTTATTTCCCAGCACACGACAGTTAGTTTCATAGCAAGGAATATATATATTTCCTCTTTCAAATACGAATGAATTTGAAAGCTGATGTGGAAAAAAGTAAAGTTCAAGTAATACGCCTAAGCAAAGGTCACCTAGAATGTTATTACACATACCTTAGATAAATTTTCTTAGGGTGTGAGTCCCCATTTCCAAACAAGTTACACTACTGTAGCATAGGCAGACATATAGATAGGCATTTATACTTGTATATTTAATCATACCAAATATAATTGTAACTCAACTAATTAAATTACAACTTTGAATTCAACATACTTAACTATTCTTGTCCTCCTGGTTTTTTGTATGAAAAATGCAGTAATTGGTCTGGATCATTTTTAAAGATTTTATTTATTTTTAGAGAGATGGGAAGAGAGGCAGAGAGAGGGAGAGAAACATCAATGTCAGTGATACATAGATCAGTTGCCTGTTACACGCACCCTGGCTGGGGACCACACCTGCAACCCAGGCATCTTCCCTGACCAGGAAGCAAACCAGCAACCTTTTGCTTTGCAGGACAACTGAGCCACACTGGTAAGGGCTAATAAAAGTCATAGCAACTTTTACTTTCAGTAACAATCAGATAACTGGCACAATCATTAAAAGGCATCAAAATCAATGAATTTAAAAACTGTTTTCACCAGTGGAAAAAACTGTCCAATCAGTGTGTTGCATCAAATGGAGAGTACTTTGAAGGTGACTGAGGCAAACATGTAAGAATACAATTTTTATAAATAAATTCAGGTTTTTTGGGTTCCCCCTCATAACTGATCATATTAATATATAAAAGAAAAATCATATTTTCATCAAGAGAAAAAGCCAAAGCTATTCATTTTTTTGAATTAAGCAAAAAAGGTAATTTTATTCTAAAGACACATACCCAAAACCTATAAACATTATACATAACAGTAAACTATCAAAAGCACTCATTCACCATCATTTCTTCTACATAACATTTGCACTAGAGCTGTTGACCATAACTATAAGGCAAGAAAAAGACAGGGAGATTAAAAAGATAGACAAGCCCTGGCTCAGTGGATAGGCACCAACCTGTGATCCCAAAGGTCACTGGTTTGATTCCCAGCCAGGGCACATAACCAAGTTGTAAGCCAGATCTCCAGTTGGGTAGCTGGAGGCAGGTGAAAGGCAACCATACATTGATGCTTGTCTCCCTCTCTGCCTCCCTCCTTTCCCCTTTCTCTAAAAATAATAAATAAAATATTTTTTAAAATAAATAAAATAAAAAGATAGACAATATGATTTACAGATTTGAAGATTATAGTTATAGAAAAATAAAAGAATTCACTATTACTATACTTTTACAGGGTTTTTAGCAAGATTACTGAATGACAGAGCTCAAAAGTAAGTTTTTCTATAAATGAGCACTTACTAGAAATAAAATTTTGAAAAATATGCCATTTTTAATAACATCAAAATATAACAAGTAGATGGATGTAATACAACAACAATAAATAAAAAAAAATAAAAAAATTACAAGTATATGGGAATAAATCTAACAAAATGTGTAGGATCAGTATGCCGGAAATGACATTACTGAATATTTTGAGCAAATATAAAGCCAGATGCAAGAGTATATACGCTATTAATCAATTTACATGAAGCTCAAAAACAGGCAAAACTATTTTATGTATGAGTAAATATTTAGGTGATAAAATTAAAAACCATCAAAAAAGTGATTTTCACAAAGTCAGGATACTAGGAGAAAAGGGTAATAACTGGAAAGAAAGAAAGGGCTTCTGGGGTCCTGGAACATTCTATTTCTTGGCCTTCCTGGTGGTTATATGGGTGCTTGTTTACAATACTTCTTTTAATTTTAATTTAATTTTATTGTTGTTGTATTACATTCATCCTATTTTCCACCCCCTGCTTTCCCCTTCCCTACCCTCCCCATCTCCTATAATACTTTAGCTGCAAATTGCTAATACTACATATTTCTGTATGAGTATCATATTTAATTGATGTGCATACACGCATAAAAGATTTTTTTTAATCCTTAAGGAGCAGCTAAAAAAGGGGAATTCATATGGTTAATGAATCTTTAAGACATAAGGATAACTCATTTGGAACAATCACTTAAAAGAAGTTTAGTAAAATGTCATTTTTTAAAACAGAGTGCTAACAAAGTGACAATCTCCCTACCAGACAGCTAAAAAGCAAGGGGTTTAGAATCAGAAAACTTGTGTTTCAATCTTAGCTCCACTACTTGCTAGCAGTTTAGGGAAAAGGGGGTTTTTGTTAAGTGTAGTTTTCTCTACTACAATATAAGAATTACACTTAACGCCCTTGCTGGTAGCACAGTGGATAAAGTGCTGGTGGCTGGAGGCAGGTGAAAGGCAGCCATACATTGATGTCTCTCTCCCTCTCTGCCTCTCTCCCTTCCCCTCTTTCTAAAAATAATGAAATAAAATCTTGAAAAGAAAAAGAATTACACTTAATTCATGAGGATTATAAAAATATATCTATAGTATCTTGTCATATAACAGAAAGTCAGTTAATGGAAATTGCTTTTGTAATTATCTTTGCTGTAATTGGAAGGTGGATACTTTCCCATTTTTATTAAGTCTACAGTCTTGAACTGAAATATAAAATTCTGAATTGCCCTGGCTGATAGCACAGTGGATAAGGCACCGGCCTGTGAACGCAAAGGTCGCAGGTTCGATTCCCAGCCAGGGCACATAAAAAGGTTGCAAACCAGGTCTCCAGTCAGGTCTGTGGCTGGAGGCAGGTGAAACGCAACCATACATTGATGTCTCTCTCCCTCTCTGCCTCTCTCCCTTCCCTTCTTTCTAAAAATAATGAAATAAAACCTTTAAAAAAAATTCTGAAGGCATTACTAGCCATTCAGTTAATACAAATTGACCACCAGAAACTACAGATGACCAAGTTTTACAGAACTCTCAATAAATTACATTTAACGGTCAATAAATATGTCTTTAGTAGGCTACTCCAATAGCCTAATTCTTTCTGAAAAGAATTATAAAAACCCCTTTTACTTATGTTACATGACCACGACATAACTTTTACATATAAATTATAGCCTTTTTACAGCCTGAGAACATTGAGGACATGTTACCAATCAATAACAATCATTCAATCCTATTAGCCAAATTTGTTCAAACACACAGAGTATTCAGTGACAGCATGAGCTGCCCACAAGCTCTCATTCTCTTAGTCCATATCATTCTTATTTATTCATAGCTCTTAAGCAACCAAGGCTATGCAAGATCCACTCAATGTGAGAAAATGTGAGAAAAATGGAAGAATTTCTAAAATAGACCTGCTTTCAAATACTGTCTCTGCCACCTCCTAATTAGGTATCCTCTAAGCCTCAGTGTCCTGAATTGTCCAGATTGCATAAAACCAGTGTCACAGGATAGTTTTATAGACATTCGTCACTGCACAATGGTGAGAGCATCATTCTCCTGAGTGAATCCACCTCATCATTCAGATATCCCATCCTACCCCTCCAGATTGGGCCTACTTCATAATAAAGATGTTTCCCAGGTAAATGCCTCGAATAGGTGGCTAATTGATGAGACAGCTCCAGAGGTATGTGAATTAGAATCCCAGACACTCAAAGATGGAGGGAGCTCTGAGACCACCAAACATTTGTCACAGCCTGTTGCATCTATCTGAACTTACATTTTCAAAATAATTTTACATATCATCAGTATGATGTGGGTTAGCTATTAAAATTATTTTTCATGAACCTAAAGGTCACTGGTTCGATTCCCAGCCAGGGTACATAACCAGGTTGCAAGCCAGGCCTCCAGCCAAGTCCGTAGCTGGAGGCAGGTGAAAGGCAACCATACATTGATGTTTCTCTTCCTCTCTGCTTCTCTCCCTGCCCTTCTCTCTAAAAATAATAAATAAAATCTTTCAAAAAATGATTTTTTAAAAGGTCTAGAATAGTCATTCTAAACCCAGCTGCACATTACAATCCTCGTAGGTAACTTTTCTCTCTCTCACACACACAAACACACACACAGAGAAATGCCCATGCCCCACCTTGAATCAACTGAATCAGAAATTTGAGGTGAAAACCAGTTTTCTAAGAACTTCTCCAGATAATTCTAATATGGAGCTAAGGTTGATAACACCACAGTAGAAAATGATCAATAAACTAATTGTCAGTACTTCATGTAGTCTTTTTTTCCCTATTTAAAATGAAAAATAAAATAAAATACCCCCCCAAAAAATGAAAAAAAAAAAGTCAAATAAAGGGCAACCCAAAAGATCCAGGCTATATTTAAAGAATTTCATGATCAGGCCCTGGCTGGTAGCACAGTGGATAAGGTGCCGGCCTGCGAACCCAAAGGTCACAGGTTCGATTCCCCAGCCAGGGCACATAATAAGGTTGCAAACCAGGTCTCCAGTCAGGTCTGTGGCTGGAGGCAGGTGAAAGGCAACCATACATTGATGTCTTTCTCCCTCTCTGCCTCTCTCCCTTCCCCTCTTTCTAAAAATGATGAAATAAAATCTTAAAAAAAAAGGAATTTCATGATCAACAGTTAACTTGATGTAATGGAATTTTTAAATATATAATTAACTTCTTTAGAATATTTTTTATTTGAAGATCACATTTTAATATTGTCATGCCAACAAAAACAAATGAAATGACATTGCTTTCTTTCTCAGCTTTGCACCTTCTCTTGTGATTTTATCCAAACTAAACAGTGCATTAGAAAGTCACCCTTGATCTCACCCATTATAGGACAATAATGAACAAAACAAACAAGCAAAACAGAACCAGATACAACATGAATACAATGAATAGACTTTCAGAGGGGAGGGGGGAAAGGGGAGGAAGAGGCAAAGAAGGGGAGCAGTTTAGTCAAGGAACTAGCATGGAAAAACCATGGATATGGACAAATGGGATTGACTTTGGAGCAGAGTCAGTGGGTGGGGAAGGGGACAGGGGAGGAAAAAGGGAATGGATATAATACAACAATAATAAGATTAAATTAAAAAGAAAAAAGTCACCCAAAATGTCATATTTTACATTATTCCAAATCATAAAGAAAAGTATTCTTTTTTTTAAAGATTTTATTTCATTATTTTTAGAAGGAGGGGAAGGAGGCAGAGAGGGAGAGAGAGAGAGACATCAATGTATGGTTGCTTTTCACCTGCCTCCAGCCACAGACCTGACTGGAGATCTGGTTTGCAACCTTGTTATGTGACCTGGCTGGGGAATCGAACCTGCGACCTTTGGGTTCGCAGGCTGGCACCTTAGCTACCAGCCAGGGCAGAAAAGTATTCTTAATAAAAGCAGTATTAGAAGCATAAGTTTTGTTTTTCTGTAGTCTCCGTTTTGTAAAACATTTCTACAAGTTTCAGGGATTCTTGCTTTTATTTTTCAAATTTCTTCTATAGAAAATAAATTGTTAATATAGTAATATTTATCCACGCTAATATTATTTCCTCCTTGTTTATTCAAGGGCTTTGCAAATACCGACTACAGAAGTCTCAGTTCCAAGCTGCTTATAGCATTTGGATCTTTGGCAGCAATTCCAGAATGAATATATCTTAAACTATGGGAACATTTGGCTAAATACCAGTTTCAAATGTCTCTAAAGTCCTATTTGTGCTGATCTATCCCAGATCTGTCAATCCTTATGAGTAGCACATCTCCTTTTATCTTCATCTAGGTAGATTAGTGAAAGCTATAGCAGAATAAGCCGGTTCCTAAGTTTGCTCATTATTGCTCTATTTGGAACTAAAGACATTAAGCCCTAGAATGTATACCTAAAACAATTATTTAGTGTGTATGTGTTTTTCTTTCCTGACAAGAGTTGCAAACAAATATTGTGATTTTTATCTGGATTTTGAGAATGTTCTAGCCTTTAGATAAGAAATTAGTGATTATGATAATGAGTATTTGAATCAATGGGATATTGGTGAGGTCCTGTGCTCTGTTACCTAGAAATAACTTAAGTGGCAAAGTAAAACGATAGACATGATCCTTTGCATAAATATTCTCTTCTTTTTTGGCTAACAAATGATTAACATCTACTTGAAAAAAAATTATCACTTAGGCAGGGGTCCAGATATAGAATGAGCCTGTAAAGGGTACAATCATAACCTCTATTCTCAATCTCTTTCAGTATCAAAGCTTACCAAAAGTAAGAATTTAAGGGGAGCAGCTTAGACAAGAACCTAGTATAAAGGAACCATGGACATGGACAACAGGTGGGATTGACTTTGGAGGGAATGGGTGGGTGGGGAGGGGGACAGAGGGGAGCAAAAAGGGGATGGATGTAATACAACAACAATAAAATTTTTTTTAAAAAGTAAGAATTTAGTTATACACATGCATTCACACAAACAAGATGTGGATATATAAACATAAATATTTATATTATTTAACATATATACAAATAACCACACAAAACAAAGTTTGAAGGATAATGAATTAACTAAAATGTAAATTAAGAATAAATTTTTAATAAGCCCTAATGAATAATTTATTTTTTTAATGTTTACTCTAACCCTATTTATAGTAAAAGAAAAAGAGGTTGAGAATAATATGGGATTTTCTTTCCAAATTGTACCCACCAGCATATCGTCCCAGTCTAATGTTTCATCTCTCATAGGTATATGATGTGTTTCTTACTCTGAGCTGGGTTTGGGATGAGTCACCTTTTCCTCAATGACTAAGCTGTGCAAGTTTGTCAGTAAATGGCCTACAATACAGACCACCACAAGGAGGCACCCCAGGGAAGGAAGAGGCTAAGGTTGGCGGGTTCCAAGGGAAAAGATTCTTTGGGCTGCAGAGGGAAGTAGCATATATCCATGAAATATATAAAAACACAGTTCATTTATGAACTACTGAATATGTGTGGTAAAGTCAGCATCTAATGACAGCATTATCTTAAGGATATTGAAAAGTAGTGGTTGAAAGACTTTAAAAATTGTTCCAAAAAGTGGCAAAGTTAATTTACCTGTGGTCAGGGCCCTAAAACATAATTTGAAAGAAAAATAAATAAAAACTTACAAATATTAGATTGATTCTTTTCTTCTATTTAAAGAAAAAAATCAAGATTCTTTAAGACACCTTTCTCTAGAATTTCACACATATAAAAAGCTATTCTTCATCATTATGACCAGAGGTGGACAAACTTTTCATAGAGGACAGATAAATAGTTTAAGCTTTTTAAGGCCATACAGTGGTCTCTGTCACTCTGCCATTATATCATGAAGTTAGCCATAGACAATTAAGTAAATGAGTGGGCACGGCTGTGTTCCATTAAAAGTTCATTTACAAACACAGGCACAGATCTGGCCCTAACCAAATACCTTACATTGCTTGAGCATCTGAGAATTTGTGAAAAGATTTTTTAAAACTTTCCTTCAGTGTCCAGATTCTCTCTCCAATGAGAGTCCTCTGACACACAATCTGCAACAAGGAAACTCAAAAACAAGATTACTATCAAAGAACAGGAACAGATAGCACAAAAGATTCTTGAGTTCAAGAATTACCATTTTGTTCCAGAGATTTAATCATTACATGTTAGAATACTTTGATCTGTAAATATAAAATTTCTGAAAATAAACCAAACAAACTGTCAGGAGCCAAAAGCTTAAAATCAAGATTTTACCTCCTAGGTAAAAGGGCTTTGTTTTTCTTAGAAGTTGGAAAGGAAAAAAAACCCACAATTATAAATTATTACTGTTCTAATTATGTATATTTTAAATGCTGTATACACTTTAAAAATTTTTTAAGTATTTTTTAAAGTTTTACCCTTATGTAAATATTATTGATGTCTTAATTATGGACAAATTGAAAAGCAAACAATTTTTTAGATTTTTCTTTTAGAGAGAGTGGGGAGAAGGGAAGGAAAAAGAGGAAGAGAAACACTGATCAGTTGCTTCTCGAATCACCCCAACCAGGGATCCACATGAGATAGAAATGTGCCCTGACAGGGAATCAAACCAGGCCACCTTTTGCTTTGCAGGGATGAGGTCCAAGCAAGTCACACTAGCCAAGGTAAAAGGTAATTCTTAAAGAAAACTGTTTTCTAAATTTTGAAATAGCATTTGTAAGAGCTGTCTATCAGTGCTGTTAAAATTTTAATGTACATACAAATCCCCTGGGGATATGTCCTGAGGGAAAGCCCAAGATGCTGCATTTCTGTTCAGTTCCCCCTTCCCAGGTGATGGGAATGCTGGATGGCCCTTGGATCACCCTTTAAGTAACAAAGGATACATAATCACCTGGGAAGTATTGATTCTCACCCTTACTGCACCCACCCCTTGGGACTTGAGAAGAACTTTTAAATTGGCTCATTGGTGATTATGCACTTTTCAAAAGGAATTTAAGGACAATAATCTAGAAAGTAAGCTTATCTTTTCTTTAATGACTAGAAAAGGTACAACAATGTATATATTTGACTTAAAACCAAAAAAGCCAAGTTCCATCCAATCAGGGGCACTAAAATAGTATATTTAGTACTGTGGCAAAATTACATCTTTTACAGGACCTAACATTTGCCGGCAGCCTTTAACAAGTCAAGCAAAGTGCAGCATGCTTACCATTTTTTTCCCCATTTCATATAGAAGTGTCTCCTAAAGAGAGTGCTCCTTTGCTCAAAGCCAGAATCTGAATTCAAGATCTAGATCTGCTAGTTTCATTTATTTCTATTTTTATGTTCTACCTCTAATCATCTTTTCCCCTCTAGGTGGTAGATGGTATCATTATTCCCAATTATTTCTTCCTCTCTATAATATAATTACTCATCCGGTCGATCATCATTGGGGAGAAGTATATGTTTCCACTTAGTTGACTTCAGGTTTGGCCTTATGACACACTTGAACGAAAATTTAAGAAGACATGGCACCAACCACCTCCAAGCAGAGGTTTTAACTGTGTTGCATGGTTTGGACTATGCTCCTTCTCTCCACCAAGAAAACAGCATGTCCCAGATAGGAACTTTTCTTTCAGTATTACTTTAAATAATTAAAAAATTTGGAAACAGGCCCTGGCTGGTAGCACATTGGATAAGGTAGGTGCCAGCCTGCGAACCTGAAGGTCACTGGTTCAATTCCCCAGCCAGGGTAACTTAACTAGGTTGCAAACTAGGTCTCCAGCCAGGTCCGTAGCTGGAGGCAGGTGAAAGGCGACCATACACTGATGTTTCTCTCCCTCTCTGCCTCTCTCCCTTCCCCTTTCTCTCTGGTAATAATAAGTAAAATCTTTTTTAAAAATTGGAAACAACTTATTATCTATTAAAGATAATTAGAAGGAACACATTTTTTCATAGCATGTGTAATTTTTAAAATATGACTGATTGCAGTTTAAAACATACAAACACAAAAAAGGAACTGAAAAGTAGGCAAAAATATAATCAAGATTTTGTTGGGCTTATGGTTTTTTGTCTTCTGTTATCTACATGTCTGTCACAATGTCATATTGCTTCAACAAAATACAAATTACAAATTAATCTTCAACTTTCAAATTTCAAGGTAAGACCTTAAAATATGTAACATTAGACAGTATAAACCACGAGCATGCCTTGCAAATGTGAAAATATCATACCTCAAAAAAAATTTTTTTCAGGGTCACCAATGTGACCTTGTATAAATTAAACACTGTACCTGTTTCTTCATCCAGAGAAAGATTTAATATTATCTACTTCTTGGGTTATTTTGCACATTAAAAATGGTAATATATCTAAATAAAGTATTTGACTTGGATAAGCATCCCATAAAAGTACCTTTCACTACAGCTAATATCACAAAAAAAACGATATAGTTATCGCTTATAGAAGTAATTTATCAATAAAGCATTAACCAAAGATAATACTCAAGATAAGTTAAAACCCTCAGCAGTCTGAGAACTTAACTGTAAAAATATCCTACAGCACATAACCAGTTTTAAGGACCCCTGTGATTACATTGAGCACACCCAGATAATACAGGGTAATTTCTATTTTAAAGATAGCTGAATCACAACCCTAATTCCATCTGCAACCTAATTTCCCTTTGCTGTTTAACATGTTCATAGGTTCCAGGGAGTAAGACATATAGACACCTTTCTGGGGCCATAATTCTATCTAGCACACTGTGGTACTTTGTGTAAAATAAACCAATTATTTAATAAACTGGTTGACATCATAGATTCACACAACCAAGTACAATATGAATTTTTCTGATTTTATGTATACTCATGCTCCCTGCAGTTGAACAACATTCAGTCTCTTAATCAGAAAAGCACTAAATATAGCCCTGGCTGGTAGCACAGTGGTTAAGGTGCCGGCCTGCGAACCCAAAGGTCGCAGGTTCGATCCCCCAGCCAGGGCACATAGCAAGGTTGCAAACCAAGTCTCACAGTCAGGTCTGTGGCTGGAGGCAGGTGAAACGCAACCATACACTGATGTCTCTCTCCCTCTCTGCCTCTCTGCCTTCCCTTCTTTCTAAAAAATAATAAAATAAATTAAAAAAAAGAAAGAAAAATTATTTTTTTAAAAAAAGCACTTAATATAAAGGAAATGTAATTGAATAAATGCTCTCCTTCATTTATTTATTCAGCTCTGACTAAGGACCTACTGCAAGGGCCAAGTCTGGTAAAGAAGAATCAGTCACAGTCTCTGCCCTCAAAGCACTTACAACCTGGGGAGTAGGACAAAGTGGAATCCCCATAGCACTGAAATCAGGACTACTAGAGGGCAAGTAGAATTGCATATGAAGCTGCTAGGTAAGGCTTCACTCAAGTAAGAAAGTGCATTTGCGCTGAATGTTTGAGAGACAAAAAGATGGGAATCTGAGAAAACAGCCCCCTATTGGCTGGTGAACAGACACCAGGAGAGTGGATAGGTGACTACAGGTTGTTGCTTTGTTTCACAGCAGAAGAGAATTTAGAAAAGTAGAAAAGGAAGAGGAAGCTAGTCTAGATTATAAGAAGGGATCACAGAGACCAAAGAAGGAAGAAAAAATGCCCTAAAGTTGGGTAGCAAGTTGCCCCCAAAAAGAGGTCAAAAAACAAACTGCAACAAATGGGGAGAGGGCAGAGAAAAGGATGAGAGGCAGGGCAAGAAGAGCAAGAGAGTTAATTTTCTGAGTTACTACCAAAACCAGTATAGTCACTCCGCTTATACAATACTGCCTAAGGACTACACAGAAAAATCAGAGACCAAAAGTAGAATGGTTGTTGCCAAGGGTTCAGGAGGGCATAATGAGGAGTTCTTGTTTAATAGGAAGAGTTCAGTTTTGCAAGATGAAAAGTATTCTGAAAAAAAAAAAAAGTATTCTGGAGATGGATGGTGGTGATAGTTGCACAACCATGTGACTGCATTTAATACTACCGAACTGTATATGCAAAAATAGTTAATATGGAAAATTTTAGGTTATATGTATTTTACTACAATAAAAATATTGAAGAAAAGGAATGAATGAAGGTTTGAGAAAGCAGTGACTTTACTTATCAATTTCTCTTTCCAGTAACCAAGTGAAAAAGCAGTATGTAGAATGAAGTAAAAAGAAAATTCTACATCCCTGACCCATGTGAGTCAGTTGGTTGGGCATTGTCCTGCAAACCGAAAGGTCACAAGTTCGATTCTTGGTCAGAGCACATGTCTGGATTGGAGGTTCAGTAGTGGGCCAGGTGCCTCAGAGGTACGAATCCATGTTTCTCTCTCCCATCAATGTTTCTCTCTCTCTTTTTCTCCCCTTCATCCCCTCTAAAAATAAGTTAATTTAAAAATTTTTATAGCAAACTTGGGCACCTTCATAGGCCAAGAAAAATAACAGCAGATACATGATAACTGCTAAAAAAAAAAAAAAAAATCCCAGTCAGAATCAAGAGTACATGTAGCAGGGGAGAGCAAAGCTTTACGTGAGAGATGAAGGATGCTCTTCTCTCGTTGGTAAGAGGTTACCACCACCAGAATGGGAGGCAGGTGTAAAGTAAGAGAAAGTGAAAGAAGGGAAATGGAGAATCCCAATGTCTTAAAGAAAAAAAAATTGTAGAAGTAATTACACAAATCAGGGTTTATCTGAGAATAGTTACTGATATTTGTTGTGGTTTTACCTTGAAACAGCTGTTACTTTAGGAAAATCAGTTTAACTTCTTAAACTACATCTTTAAAAGAGGAAGCTTTGGCTCTAGCTGATGGCACAGTGGACAAGGTGCCGGCCTGCGAACCCAAAGGTCACTGGTTTGACTCCCCAGCCAGGGCACATAACCAGGTTGAAAGCCAGGTCTCCAGCCAGGTCCGTAGCTGGAGGTAGGTGAAGGGAAACCATACATTGATGTCTCTCCCCCTCTCTCTCTGAAAATAATAAATAAAATCTTTAAAAAAAAATAAAAGAAGAAGCTGTGTTAAAAATTATCCCACTTACTGTCCCTTCCAGATCTACATTTCAGTGGCTTCAGGAAAAGTGCTTATATCTTAAATATAGTGTCAGTTTACCTACATACCCCACCCCCCAAAACGTCAACTGGGAATGAAAGTCAAGGTGTGTATATAAATTAAATACCTTTGGACTGTTTACACATTTCATTTTAGATAGTGACAGTCCCAACAAACAAGTAGTTATTGCTGACAAAGTCTGTCATTATAGTCCTAATAATAATTGACATTTTTACAACTCTTTGTTTACAGAGCCTTCATACATGGATATTTTTAGTTGATCCTCAGAACAGTCCTGTGAAACATGTATAGCTATTGTACTATTCTATTCATTTTCTAGTTGAGAAAACTGAGGCTTATAGAGGTTGATGATATGCCCAAAGTCTCAAAGCAGATGCATGACCAACCTGGGACTTGAATCCATACTTAGGACTCAAAAGCACTATTTTTTTTAAAACATGTATCTTTAGACACTAATACACAGTGTCTAATTCCCATTTGATGTCACAAACACAAAACTTATGAGTCAAAAGAGAGTTAGTTGTATGTTTTATTCTTTTAATTGAGCCTGGCAATTTAGCCTATTTAAAAGTAGATACAACCTTAATTTCCAAGTGATGAGTTATTAAAACCCAGAGGGAAGAGAAAAAGAATTAGGATTCAACTCTTTCAATGTCCTCATTCTCAGAATAAGAAAAAAGTGGAGCCAACACTAGAACTCAGGGCTTGTAACAGCCCTGGGGCACCAACCAGGTCTTACACAGCTTCTGAGAATAATTAACAGAATTTCTCCTTACTAATGAAATCATTCCAATTTAAATAATTTAAGGGGCTCATTCTTTCTCTCTTTTTTTTTAACATGTGCAAACCATATGAATGTTGCCTATTAATGGTATTAGAATTCTCTGGAGTAAATTCTTCTAAAAAATGGGAGGATTTATAATGACAGTCATGTCTCATTTTAGTACAAAAGATTCATAAAAGCCCAATAAGGAATCCATCTGAGAATTTTAAACCAACTGAAGCCGCCTATTAACATCTATCTACAAAGTGAGACAAAATTGAAAAACTGAAACAAATACAATGAAAATGTTTTGAGAAGGACCACCATGCTGTTTATGTATCCCCATTTTACTCCTTTGGAAATATTGTAATTAGTCAGCACTTGCTTTCTACCAAAATTACTTTTATCATGAAACAGAAGACTCCATGAAGAGAATAGATGAGTACATGAAAATACTGTATATGGTGAAATTTCAGAGCCCATCTTATACACTTTATGCAGGGGGGAAAATGAGGCTTTCATTAAGACTATAAGGGACTCAAGGACAAGAATATTCTCAAAAGAAGGGAGCCCTTCTGAGGTAAGCAGATAATCACTGATTTTCTTCCCTCAGACACTTGGGAACTTCTGGCTCATAATGATGGAACTTGCCAAGAGAAAAGATTTCTACTGCAGGCCCTGGCTGGTGGCACAGTGGATAAGGCACAGGCCTGCAAACCCAAAGGCCATTGGTTTGATTCCCCAGCCAGGGCACATAATGAGGTTATAAGCCAGGTCTCCAGCCAGGTCTCTGCCTCTCTCCCTTCCCCTCTAAGAATAATAAATAAAATCTTTTAAAAAATTAAAACCTTTTTAAAAAGAGATTTCTACTGCAGGAAAGAACCCAGCAAAGATTTTTGGTGAGCATGAAGATGTTAATATGTTCAGTTCTGAAGTTGTATGAGGGAGGCTGAGATATTAGGCTGAAGAGTTCTAAAAGGCAGAGTAAAATCTCCAGTTTCACAGTGTTACCAGGGTAAGAATGCTACCTCAAATATGCACCCAGTTTCCTCCTCAAGATAGACTAAAGAATTTGGAATTTAAGGGACAACAAGTTAAGCTGAAGACCTCCAAAAGGCAACATTTAATGTTCAGTTTTCAGAGCTAAGAGGACAATGATCAGACTCATAGGTGATCCAGGTTATTGGCACCTATGTCTTATTCAGTAAATAAGACATTTATGGGATTGACTTTGGGGGGAATGGGTGGATGGGGAGGGGGACAGAGGGGAGCAAAAAGGGGATGGATGTAATACAACAACAATAAAATTTTAAAAAAAGACATTTAAAATAAAAAATTAATGTGTTAAAGAATTTTTTTAACAAGGAAATAGGTGAGAAATCATTTCAAAAACTAGAATCAATATAAAAAATTAAATGGACATCCTAGAAAATATATGAAATTAAGAAAAATACAGTATCTAAAATTAACTCATTGATTGGATTCAATAACAGACTAGACACAACAAAAGATTAGTAACCTGAAGGTAAATGTTAATGGAAAACATTAATTCTCAAAAAGAAAAAGAAAAACAACAGAGCCAGAAATAGGAAACAGAAACAGAGCAAAAGTAGTATTTGAGGAGACAATGGCTGAGAATGTTCCAACACCAATGAAAAACATCAACCTTCAAATTCAAGCTCAAGAGACCAAAGTAGTGTGAATAGAAGGAAAACCACCCTTGGACTTGTGAATTCTTAGTATAAATTATGGAAAACACTGAGGAAATCATGTAGCAGCCCCAAAACTTAGTCCAATACTTACTTACCTTCCTATTGTTGGAGATTATGAGGACAGTGAGGGGAGGCACCTTAACTCAAGAGTGAAGTTTATATCCTTTAGTAAGGTTGTCATCACTCTGTTCTTTACCAAGTACAGAAAAACTCCACAATGACATAATTTTAAATATACTATTATGAATGATTGCCTCCTGGTTTTCACCTGGCCATTCATCAAATTTCATGAACCTTAAAATAATGCTTCTCCATGTTTTAGGCAAAAAATTTTAATCCCAATAGTTTTATGATAGCCTTATGGTAGAGTTTACTGAAATCAAGGGAGAAAATCACAGCCATGAGGGTATTAAGACTGATGGAGCATCAGAATAAGATGAGACATTGGAGATAACTAATAATCAACCCTTGTGTTAAAAATGACAAAACTGAAACCCAGAAAAAGTAAAAACAGCATACCCAACCACAACAGTTATTTAGAAGCCAACTGGAAACCAGAACAGAAGCCTAGTGACTTTCAGGCCAGTTCAAGGCCAAATCCAATGCAAGGTCAACATTTTGGTGAAATATTTTGATTTTTATGAATTTTTTTGACAGTGATGAAAATTCAATGCTAGTGATGCAAAATACAACACACTAGGTACTCATTCACTCAAACTATGTAGGTATGGAAACCCAATTATCATCAATAGAAAAGCTCCTAAACACACACACACTACATACCACGCACATTGTGACTAGACCTGATGTTGAAAGGCAGGGCACAAACACATGTCTAAGGCATAGAAAAAGCTGTGACCAGGGACTGTCAGTTAAACCCCAGCAATCAGGTTACTTCTATGAGTCTCAAGGCATTTATTCAAAACTTGGGTAAGAACATGCATATTACCATAATACACAATGATGACTAAAGGAAAATATCCTACATTGCCATCCATGAAAATAAAGATAATAGCTGATCTTCTGCATAGATTCTTTATCACCAGGGTACAAGGTGTCCCCTCAGTGCACCTGATTTTTTACTTACCACAGCTGTTTTAATGAAAAATATCATCTGTTCTTTGTCTTGCAGAAATCTGAAGCATCATGATTAGTTAAAACAGCAATACCTCTTCCTCTCTAGGAAATTCATTAAGACTCCATTGTATTCCTTCATTATATTTTCCTGCTTATTTATCTGCCATGTTTTGTTTTTGTTTTCATTTTCCAAATACAGTTCAAGATCCTCCTGCACCCACAGCTGGACAGGCAAAGAGCTTCTACCGCCTCAGATCCCAACCTCTGTGCCCAAGTCTCCCTTCAGGAAATCCATAATACCGACAATTGCATAACAATGAAAAAATGCTATTGTCATTAATCAGGAATATTTACAAAACAGGCAAATCATTTTAAATATTTTTCAATGTGAGGATTAGTATTTAAACAATAAGGAGTGTTTTCATCTCCACAATCTTAAATGTGTATGGTTTTGAATCCTCCTTTAAAAAACACAGTGTACCTCTTAACACCATTCAGTGTGGCACCTGAAGCTACTAAAACTGTATACCACCTTGAATTCAGTACATTTCATTATCACAACCCTCCTCAATGTAAATACCTAAGTAGTCACTGTCCTATAAAACTCCAGTTACTACCCTACATGGCTATTTCAATAAACATCAACTCATTTCAATAAACACTCATGATTTTCACATAGCTTTTGTTAGTATTTTAACCTTACACAGGAAGATGTATGGGTTCTCTCTCCCTATAGTGTAGCACATATACACTATGTATTTTTGTATCAGTAGATTATAACATAGAAAGGAGAATTTATCTTATGCAACATATTGGAAATACAGTATATAAAATATTTTACACCTTGTCTATCATACCATATCAGCTCTTTAGAAAAACAAAGCATGAGTACCTGTAAATGCCATTTCAATTAGTATCTTATTTTAATCAGTTACAATTTTTTGATTTGATAAACTTCTAAGAGGTAAAATACTGATTCTTACCCTCAAAATTATCATGGTCTAAAAAATACTGACCTATGGTTATTTGAATTTATGTTGTCATTTTAAAGAAACAGCAAATGCAACAGGTTCAAATACAAACTAATCTATAAATAGGGTTTAATGATAGGAGCTAAATCTTTTGTTCTCTGAAAAATAAATGGAAAGCCTTGCCTTTAAAACTTTTAAGATTTTTTAACAAGTGGAAGTTCTATTTTCACCCATAAAAAGTAGCACATGTTATTCTGACAGGATTACTCAGGTTGTATTTTGTCATACCTCTATGTCAGTGGTCAATCTAGGACTGGCACAAGGTAGGAAGAAAACACCAGAGAGATTATTAAGTTATATAAAGAATCTTGGGCCCTTAAAGTACCTCCTATTTTTTATGCTTTTTGCTCACTTCACAGTTTATCTGTATCTCTAAGATTAGTTGAAATGGGCTCTAACAAGGTAAAATTTATATGTTTTCTTTATTTCTAACAGCTCTTCTGAAATATAGCGATGTCTCCTAAAACCAAGTTCTGGAAAAAATTCAAACCTATCCATGGTTACTATATTATCTCTGGAAAATTGTATACACCTCAACTTCCATGTATATTTCAACTAAACTCTTACCTGCACATTTCAACTATACTTCTTCCTCCGCTAATAGGTAGTAATTCAGAAACAGGTAAATTCATGTTTCCACTCTGAATAGTTTCTAACAGCTAGAAAAGAACACAAACATTAAGAGTGGGCAAACTACTATTTCTTAGTAGGTGGGTATCTTCAATTTTCTCAGATAATGAGGGAGAACACAGATGATAAGCTCCGATCAATCAGGTCTCTTTTCATTTCCTGACATCCCCCACTCCAAATGCTTTTTAAATCTGATGTTGGAGGCTAATCAATGGAAAATATTCAAGGATGCTCCTTAATGAGAAGGTCACCACAGCTATTTCCATAATGAAAAGGAAAAATGTTTCTCCTCCTCCAATACTAAAGAGCAACCAATGGTACTTCATTAAGGCCAAAAAAGAAAAAATTGGGGCTGTCTTAAATATGCTTTGATTAAAAGGTAATGACAGAGGGCTTGAAAGGAGGCATAAAGAAGGATGCTAGGAACCATGGAACCACCTTAGTCAGGCTCATTTCAGAAGCAATTAGGCAGAGTCAAAACTGTCCTCTGCTGGTTGGCCTCAGTGGAATCAACCCCCTAAACCAAGCCTGGTTTAATATCATATTCTTGATCCTAGTACAGCAGATTACTTGTAAAAATGGCTACAATTATTCTCCTCTGTCTATGCTCCTTTCAACATGACTATAGCTCCTTTCAAGAGATGAAATCTATTTCCCCATCTCCTAAATAAGGGGTGGCTCTGTCGTTTGCTTTAACTAACAGAATTCAAGGAGATAACCTTGTGTCAGTTTCAAGCCTAGGCTTCAAGAGTCTTGTATGCCTCCCCTCTCTGTTAAAACCCTGCCACTCATGGTGTGAACAAGCTTAGTTAAAGGCTAGAAACTGTGTGGAGAGGAGATGAGACCATCCTAAAAGAGCCAGCTCCCAACCCACCCAGGAGAAAATCTGCTGAGATCTAAAGAACTGCCCAGCTCAGTCTTGCCCAAATTGCCAACCCACAAACTCAAGAGCTAACTAAAATTTCTGGTTGTTTTAAACCGCTACACAAACTAATATTTCAGTGGCTTGTTAAGCATCAAAAACTAACTTATATAGTAAGGAATAGATTCCTCATGAATTACTCCCCCAGTGAACATTTGTGAAGTATTTCTCTCAGCAGTTACTCGGAATACAAATATTAATATGTATATTGCCTGACAGAATCATCTCAACTAACTACATTAAAAGTATGAATAAGTTTAGAGGATAAAAAGGCTCGCTCAAAAGTTGAGCCTTGGCTGGTGTTTCAGTGGATAGATGCCAGCCTGCGAACCCAAAGGTCACTGGTTCGATTCCCAGCCAGGACACATAACCAGGTTGCAAGCCAGGTCTCCAGCCAGGTCCGTAGCTGGAGGCAGGTGAAAGGCAACCATACATTAATGTTTCTCTCCCTTTCTTCCTCCCTGCCCTTCTCTCGAAAATAAGGAATACAATCTTTTTTAAAAACTGAATTGATTTTCAAAGTAAATGATTAACTCACCAGTAGACAAGAATGAACAACATGTGCACAAGAATGGATTCAGGAAAGCACAGGTGCAGGAAAGAAAAGAATGTTCTAGGAGTGGAAAACAGTTTAGGACAGATGGGAGTATGGGGAAAAGTGGCAGATGATAGAACAGGAAAAGCAGGTTGAAGGCAAATAATAAAGGGAGTCATAGTACAAATTGTGCTAAGGGATTTGAATGCCTCTTGTAGGCTGTGGAGAGCTACAAATCATTTTTAAATAGGAAGTGACATGATTAAATCTATGTTTTAGGGAAAAAGACTAATGACAAGTGGAGGACTAGAGTTTAAGAATGAGGGGGATTCAAGCCCTGGCTGGTGCACAGTGGTTAAGGCGCCGGCCTGCAAACCCAAAGGTTGCAGGTTCGATTCCCCAGCCAGAGCACATAACCAGGTTGCAAACCAGGTCTCCAGTCAAGTCTGTGGCTGGAGGCAGGTGAAACGCAACCATACATTAATGTCTCTCTCCCTCTCTGCCTCTCTCCCCTCCCCTCTTTCTAAAAAATAATGAAATAAAATCTTTAAAATAAAAAAAAAGAATGAGGGGAATCATTCAAGAAGCTTTGACTACAATTCTAAAGGAAACCTCAGCCACAAGGTAGCAAATATAAAGATGTCTTTGAAAGATGTTTTAGAAATAGGAGAAAGATGCAGCAGCCTGATAACCAACTAAATATGGGCTGTGAGAGTGAAAGAAGTTCTGTGGGAGGATTGGAGGCAGTGCCAAGATTTCTACTTTGGGATCCTAGATTAATGGAAGATATATTAAATAAGGCAGGAAAAAAGAGCAGACTAGAAGGAACCAGTATTTGTTATAAAGGCACCGGTGGAATATCCAGTGAGAGATGTCCAGGAGGCAACGCAAGATCCAGATCTGAATGTTACGTTGATATTGCAGAGGTGAAGGAAAGAAGTAGCACCAAATCATAGCAACCCTCCTTGGAAATAGAAGAGAGGAGGGGAAGGGTCATTCAGCAAGTATGGATTTCATATTAAGGAAAAGCAGATACCCATCTATTTTGTCACATTCTTTCTTCTAGCCAAGTCATCACCAGGCTGTTCCCTAGAGCCCACTCTAGAGCAGCCCTGAGAACATAATCGGTGTTGGAAAGACAGCAACAGGGGTCACTTGAGTAACAGCACCTGTGTATCTGATTGAAAAATATGCTTTTTCAAACTCCTCTGGCACATGCCACAGCAAATATGCCCAACATTCATACTTAAGGCTCTAGTTTGAAATATACTTATAGTTAATTTACTGTATCTTCCAAACAGATTGCCTTTACATATTTTCACAGTAACTAAAGTTTTAAAAAATAATCCCGGAAAAGATTTTATAAACAGATCATAAACAGCCATGGTCATAAGAAAAAATTTATAATCTCACTTCATTAAAAATCAAAAGATACCATGAAGACTGTGAAAAGGCAAGCCACAAATGAGGGGAATACCTATGATACATATATTTGACCATATATTCATGTGCAGCCAATAAAAGAACTCTATTTTTTTAAAGATTATATTTATTATTCTTAGAAGAGAAGGGAGAGAGGCAGAGGGAGAGAGACATCAATGTATGGTTGCCTTTCACCTGCCTCCAGCTACAGACCTGGCTAGAGACCTGGCTTGCAACCTCAGTATGTGCCCTGGCTGGGGAATCAAACCAGTGACCTTTGGGTTCACAGGCCAGCGCCCTATCCACTGTGCCACCAGCCAGGGTGAACTCTTGACAAAAAAATTTTAAATAACACAATTTGAAAATGGTAGTATTTTAACAGGAACTTGACAAGATACCCAAATGTCAATAAGTTTATTAAGTGGCATTTAACAGTATTACTTACCAGGAAACAAATTAAAACTATAAGGACCACCTCACACCCATTAGTATGGCTACTATCCAAAAAACGTCAAAAACTTAATTGCTGGCAAGAATGTGGGAAACTGGCACAGTAGCTTTGGAAGACAGTATGGTGGCTCTACAAAAAAACTAAAATAGTTACCATATGACCCAGAAATTATATTTCTGGGTATATAACCAAAAAAAAAAAAAAACAACACTGACAGCAGAGTCCAGAAGAAATATAGCATTTACACACCCATGCTCATGGCAGCAGTTGTTCGCAGCAATAGCAGAAAGGTGACAGCAATCCAAGTGTTCACTAACAGACAAGTGCTTAAACAAAATGTGCTATACGCATACTATGGAGTATTATTCAGCATTAAAAAGAAGGGAAATTCTAACACATGCTACAATATGGATGAATCTTAAGGACATTATGCTAAATGAAATAAGCCGGTTACAAAAGTACAAGTAGTCTATGGTTCTACTTGTGTGAAGTACTTAAAGTAGTCAGATTTATAGAAACAGAAAATAGAATGGTGACTCCCAGGGCCTGGGGAAATACAGAATGGGAATTCATTGTTTAATGGGTACAGCTTCACTTTGCTAAGAGGTAAAGAGCTCTCGAGATGGATGGTGGTGATGGTTATACAACAATGTGAATGCACTCAATACCACTAACTGTAGATTTAAAAATGGTTATGATGATAAATTTTGTATGTTGTAACTATTTTGTCACAATTAAAACTTTTTAAAATTTGAAAATCCACAAAGAGATCCAAAATGCAACCCCAAAAATTAATTTAAAAGACTGACGGAACCATTCGTTAGTGAAAATGTAAAGAACCTGGAATTCTTGTACGCTACTTATGAGATTTAAGCTGAGAAACTGTTTGGCAACACCTACTAAAACTAAACATAAGCCTACTCTATGACCCTGAAATTTAACTCTTAGGTATATGTTCAAGAGAAATGAGTGGGCACGTGCACCAAAAAATATAAGAATGTTCATGGCTGCTTTATTCATATCATCCACACTTGAAACAATTCAAAGATCTAACAGGAGAATGGATAAACAAATTTTGGTATATCCACACAATGGCATTCCTATTCAACAGTAGTAGACTAACACAAACTACAAATATACATTATAATATGGATGAATCTTGTAGACATTATCATGTAAAAGAAGACATATACAAAAGTCCCTTCTATCTGCTACTTACGTGAAGCTTAATAGTGGAAAAAAACTAGCAGATGGAGTTTTTAAAACTCATAACATGGCCCTGACTGGTGTGGCTCAGTGGATTGAGTGCTGGCCTGCAAACCAAGGGGCCCATGCCTGGGTTGCCAGCTGGGTCCGCAGTAAGGGGAAGCATGAAAGGCGACCACACACTGATGTTCCTCTGCATTTTTCTCCCTCCCTTCCCCCTTCTAAACATAGATAAAATCTTTAAAAAATCATAATAGGGGGGTGGGAGGTAAATAAATAAAATTAAAAATAATCATAATAGTTACCTTCAGGTTGGAAATGGGATGAAAATTGACCAGAAGGGGAAAAGGGAGGAAATCCTCTAGGTTGCAGGAAATGTTCTGTATCTTGACCTGGGTGGTAATCACATGGATGTACACACATATAAAAAATAAATTTTGATTAATGCATTTCACACTTTATTGTATGTATGTTATTGCTAAACAATAAAATATTTCTAAAGCACTTAATGTCTCTACAATGAGAATGCTATAATTAAAAAAAGGAACAAAATCTCAACTGTGCTCTTTTCCTTTCTAATTTAGATTAGGTCTTATTCCTTTTAGATACATTGGGGGTTAATTAGCTACTTTCCAGTTTCCTGAGTCAGATAATGTAACTAAATCCCATGCAGTGCAAACTTACATGTTCCTAAATTTTCTTGAGCTTTCCTGAAAACATTTCATACCCATGGGCTTTATACAGTAAGAACCTTTCAGTCTTTAGTTGAGTTTATACTTACAGAGCTCCCAATCTGCTTTCTACTGGGTAAGTATCCAATCTGATTCTTTCCAGCTTCAAGAATGCGCCCTGGCTGGTGTGGCTCAGTGGATTGAGTGCCAGCCTGTGAATCAAAGGGTAACAGATTCAATTCCTAGTCAGGGCACATGCCTGGGCTGAAGGCCAGATCCCCAGTTGCGGGTACGAGAGAAGCAACCACATATTGATGTTTCTTTCTCTCCTTTCTCTGTCCTTTCCCCTCTCTCTAAAAATAAATAAGTAAAATATTTAAAAAATGGAATGGCATGTAATTTTGTTTTACTCTCTCATCGGCATGGGCTAAACAAATTTCTCCTCAGCTATAAAGGCAGAAATGTCAAAAATCACAAGATATCACCACATTCTGGCACCATGATGAATGTGTACACTCCCTAAGGTAAGAGGAAGCTTCCTTATTTTTAACAGCCATTTTGATGCCTGACTATTTTACATGTCCTAGTGAGAGCACCATGGCCCACCATTCTAAGGAAGAAAAATAAAAATCCACAAAGGTGAATGGTTTCCCCTTCTGGCTTCTTCTACCATTCATAACAGTGTGCTACCAAGTTGTTAAAAGGGCCCTTAATATTATAACTTTGTATGGTGATGGATGGTTACTAGAATTATTCTGGTAATCACATCTAAGGAACATAATCATTAAATCACTATGCTGTATATCTGAAACTTACATGTCAACCATATTTTAATAAAAAGAAAAAAGGCCTAATATGCAAAGCATTTCTTTTCAATGATAATCAAAGGCAAATTCTTTTGAATTATGTCATAATGAAACACTTTGACCATGATTGTCTTTGATCCCCCATATTAAACCTATGATTCCATCAGTCAAGTGGGTAAATTACGAAGGTATTTCTTTTTTTTTTTTTGTACTTTAATTTTATTGTTGTTCTACTACATTTATCCCATTTTCCCCCACTACTCTGCCCTGCCCCACCCTCCCTATCACCCTTCCCACAGTCAATCCACATGTTATCCATGTCCCTGGGTTATCCATGTTAGTTCCTGACTAAACTGTTCCCTTTTTTGCCTCTTTCTCCCCCTCTAAAGGCACTTCTTGTATTTTGGGCTTAGGAAAGCAAAGGTAGGAGAAAAAAAGTTACGAGATGGTTAAAAACAGAAAAGCTGGTTTAAAATACCTAATACATCAGTATTTTGGTATTATAAATGAGGAGTCAACAGTAAATGCAGTTTTTGTAGGAAAAAAAACACACATTAGCTCAACAGGGTGACTTTGCTAACAGTTTCACACATGAAATCATTCAGAACAATTGGAAGTTTTATACAGCTTCAGGAAAAGTGTTTTTGAAAAACATGTATCAAGCAACAACTGGTTAAATTCAAAGCCATTTGGTCACTAAAAAAAATGCTACTCTTTTAGAACAGTAAAAAATAATGCAATAATGACATGCAGTATTTTTATTTAAATAAATTCTCTGAGCCCTGACTGGTGGCTCAGTGGATAGGCCCCTGCGTGCGAACCCAAAGGTTGCTGGTTCGATTCCCAGCCAGGGTACATAACCAGGTTGCAAGCCAGGTCTCCAGCCAGGTTCTTAGCTGGAGGCAGGTGAAAGGCAACCAAACACTTATGTTTTTCTCCCTTTCTTCCCCTTCCCTGCCCTTCTCTCTAAAAATAATAAAATATTTTTAATAAATAAATACATTCTCAAAAATAGAATACACTTATTTTCTTCTTTGAGGGCACCTCAACATGTTTCACTTCATAAAAGTCTACATAAATGTCAAGATATTAGAATGCAATCATTAAAGCCAGATAGGTGGCTTAATTCTTTTATATACCTGTGGTTTTTCAGATTGTTGTGCTTGCTTACTTGTATACATGCACTCTTATTTTTCAGAAACCACTTCTAGAAGATCCCATTTTGGATTCTACACTGCCACCTGTAGACATAAAAGGGAACTAAATCACGTCTTACTCATCAACCATGCATCTTTTCCAGGCAACTGGACAACTGGGTGGAAAGTGGGAAAATATTTGCTCCAAGAAATAAAAGTATTCTTTCTCCTGTGTGTAAAATCTGTAAGGAGTTCCTGTCCCCAATGGTTTGATAAGTTATTTAAAAATCAAAGCACACATAAGTCTCAGATCAACACCATTCTGATTAGTTTATTAGAGTTAGTCACAGAACCCAACCGTATGCCAGCCTACAAAGTTTTCAAGACCTGTCCATTAAAATTAGAAAATAACTTGACCACTTCGTTAATCTAGTAATAAAAAATTCTGTAAATTACTACAAATAAAAAAGAGGGAGCAATCTAGGAAAAGGTTACTGTATCACATGATTGTAAAATGTCTTTTTAAAAAGTAATGTTAATTCTAACATGAACTAGAGCTTTGTCCAATGTTAGGTGGGGTATTTCCATTATGCTGCCCTATTCCTTGTTTGAATGTGAACGAGTGCTGAAAGATCTTTCTGACACGCCACATATTTTAATACAGGTAGGTCTCTTTTTTCTTCAAAAAAAAAAAAAAATGTCAGATCAACAGAAATCCATAAACATAGGCAATGAATAAAGATCAATGAGTCAAAGCAGCCATGAGATGAGGCATGTGTGTGAAAGAGATTGAAGGAAAGATTGAAAAGAAATTCGAGACTGAGAAAGAGGAACATGAGATTGAGAAATTGAGAGATGAAAGAGAGACAGAGATTGAAAGAGAGATTGAGAGAGAGACAAGAAAGATTGAGAGAGATGAAAGATACTGAGAGAAAAGAAACAGATTGAAGGGAGAGAGATCTGGACTTAATTTAGAATATTAGACCCAACCATACCATGGTGTGTGTGTGTGTGTGTGTGCGCGCGCGCGCGCGCGTGCGTGTGTGTGCGCGTGTGTGTGGTGTGAGTGTGGGAGTGAACTCAAGAGAGGGGAAAGGGGGAGAAAGATAGAGGGAGAGAAAGAGAGACAGGGAGACCACAGCAGTGTGTGTGAGTGTGTGTGTGTGTGTGTGTGTGTGTGTGTGTGATGAGAGAGAAACAGAAAACAGACACTGATTCTAGAGTTAACTGAGAATAACAGACTGCGCAGAGTGCGCTGGCCCAGCTTTTTACCTTCTCCGAGTCCCACAGTCTGCCCAAGACAAGTGTCCCAGTTCCAGCACCTTTAGCCAGACACATGCACCACCCCACACAACCTCGCCCTCACTCCACCCCCAATCCCTAGGTGAGATAACGCCAGAAGCTACACTGAGAGCATGCCCACCAAGCCCACTACCCCAAAATCCTGGGGGTCTTTTTACCAGAGATCCATCCCTACTTACCAGTAATTCACTTTAGCGTCTTAGAGACTGATTTGGTTTAACAAATTGCAGCAAATCCAAGACAATCAAGTCTCCTTGAGCTACCCTCCTCCTTCTTCTCCCTAGGACGGACAGTCTGTCTTTTTCCCCAGCCCAGAACACGCGCTGAACCATCCCAAGCGGCTTTTTAGGGAACCGACCAGCGACAATCCTTTTTCCACGTGTCTCTATTAAACCCTCGTCCAAATGTGCACAAGGCACCAAGTGCATGTGCACAGTCTGCCTTCGGAAATAAGTTCAGCAAACCCATCCCACCACCACCACCCCAACCTCCCATGGTGGCCCTGAAAGCGCAAGGAGCTCGCGGGCTCAGGCACCGGCCCTGGCAGACAATACTCCAGTAATTCCTGCCTTCCTCGTATGCACTCCGACCGGTCTTCCTACCACTATCTCTTTCCCAGGGTTCCTACAGTCCAGGGGCCCAGAGCTGGGGGTGTCTTGATGTTTGCTGAGTGGGATTGAGAAGAGGAGGTGGCAAACTGCATACACTACCGAGATTGAGGACAAGAAGGGTCGCAGTACGCCAAAGCCGCTGGAGTGTTCAGCACAGAAGCAGTGGAGTGGGTACACTGACACCCGAGGGAAAGAATCCCGAGGAAGGCTGCTTTTCCGCACCTTACCCACCTAGCACAGCGCGGAGACACAAGCGTGCACACCACGGAGTCCTACATATTCCTTCTGCCCCAAACCTGCCCATCCCTCGTCCCGAGTTCAGTGGCCAGGAAGGGAAGGCATCTGGCCCCTGGCAGCTCCGGATGGGTCAGAGCGCCGCGCTCCGGGGTGCCCACCTGCGCGCGGAGTCGCCGTTGCAGCCGGTGAGTCCGCGGGCTTCGTCCTGGTGGTCTGACCCGTGGACTCCGGCGCGTCTCCTTGCTCCGCTCCCGGGCAGCTGCAAGTGAGCTCCCCACCTACCCCTCAGGTTCTGCTACGGTCGCATTGCCCGTCTGAGCTTAAGAGTTCCTCTCCGCCCCTTTACCGCCGCCCCTCGCAGAGCCCCGCCCCCTGCCCGCCCATCCTTGCCCTTGCCCGGCGGGGCTGCGGGCCTCACGCCTAATGTAGCAGATCCTCAGCCCCAGGGGGTGTGGGGAGCCGGGTCCAGGAGGACCCCGAGCTCCTAACCAGCTCTATTCTACCTACCCACCTCTCACAAGCAAGTGCTGCTGCACGTACCCAGAGGCTAAGGGTGTGGGCACCACGTGCTCTGCCCTCGCTCTTCCGGCCTCTCTTCTTTACCCGAAAGGCACCCTCCACGTCCCAAATGGTGCCTGTGTCTTGAGGGGAGGGGGGCGGTCGGTGAAATGAGGTGGAGTGAGCAAGAGAGAGAAGGCAAAGAAATTAGCATGTCAACTGCCAAGGGATACAAGTTGCTGCCTGTGCCTTGTTTCTTTTACATTGAATACCTGAATGTGCTGCTTTCCTTGTCACAACTGCAGCAATATTCGGAAGCAAGAATGTAAAATTTCCAAGGTAATTGATTGTAGGGGCTTTTTAAAAATTTAATATTGTAGAAGACAACAGATTAACTCTTTTCAAAAAGTGTATATATATATATATATATGCATAACCACATTTCCAATTTTAAAACATAGCAAAATATAAATAACAGTTGTGTTTTACAAAAACCGATCCAGTATGTATGTGTTATTTAAACCCTTTGTAATTATATTAACTGGGTTTGTTTTAAAGTGTATTTTAGGTCTTTCTTAAGAAAACAAAATAAGATGAATGTAATAACAAGAATTAAAAAAAAAAAAAGGCTCAGAATTTAGGGCTAGGAACCCATAAGTTTCCATTTGGCTTTGGCCATAATTCTAAAATGTCAATTTCATGGATATTATTAAGTGGAGTTATACAGAAAATGGATCCTGTTTCTTCTACGTTGACAATATTTTATCAGATGAAGGACACATTTTTTTAAAGTAAGAAATAATAAAATTCTCATTCATTTTCTAGTGATAGAATATCTGATGTAACGGCTTTTTCTTCAGCGTTTTTTCTCTTTAAGGCTAACTTTGTTTCTGTTTCCGCATTTTTTAATTTTTCTTCTTAAATATAAAGTTATAGATGCCATGATTTTTAAGTCTTTATTTTCTTAAAGATAGGAAAATTAATTATAATTGATTTTCACAATTAACCTGAGGTTCATGATACTAAATTTCACAGTGATTAACCTTGTTTTTCAACTCTGCCTTTAGTAATTTAATCGAACACTTGAGAACCAAGAGTTCTTTTAAGTTTTGTCCTTATAATAATGAAATGTAAACTTTTTAATTAACATTTTGAACCAGAATAAAATTTGTTAAATTGGTTAATGAAAAGTATTTTCATAGTGTATTCGTTGCTGAGTAAATGAGGACAACGGTGAATGATCAACAGCATTTTGAAAAAGAGGCTCTGAAGCAAAATAAAAAAGTCTTTAGAAAAATGGGATGATCCCCTTTTCAAGACAAGGATGACAAACACCAGTAATTATGCAAAAAATGACTGCTGCCTCTCTTCTCTCTGCTTTGGTTTTTGTGGCTGGGCCTGTATTTATTTCCTTCAATCATCATAATGAAAGTGAAGTAATTCAGCATTCTAGTGACTTTTCTTAGTAAATTAGCTAATTGAAAATACTTTTATTATCTAATTTATCCAAGTAAATGCTTCCTATAAATCCAATTTTACTATTCCATTTTCTTGTGTTTGTGACTCTAGAGAAACACATCCGTGAAATAAAAACAGCCAAGGTAAACTTAAAAACAATTACTAGCCAGATTCATTCAGTACATGTGTGTTGCAATGGAGTTGATATTAAGTGACCTTTGGGTCTTAAATTATGTATCAGATATTGGTTATGAATTGCTCATTGGTTGCTTCTTTAATGAGTTCCTATGTATTTGCTTTGCCTTGCTCATTTCCCAAAAGTATATATTTTCTTTTTGTCTGCCTTATTGAATCTACCTTTGCCTAAACTATATTCATTGAACTTCCACCATAGAATTAGACCTTAATCTCTAGCTCACTTGACAATCATCCTTGTCCTTCAGGTTAGGTCTCCTTTGAGGTCTTTGGTAAGAATCCAGCATAATTAAACATCAAAATTATAATGAGCACTTCATGAGTACTTCATCAGGCATGGTTCTAACTAAGAGATAACAATCACATTTCTCAAAACCAGCAGGGCATGTCCCATTTGAATAAAAAGAAGAAACAAACCCAGCAAATTCATTTTGTTCAGGTCAAAACTAAGCCAACAAAATCACAATTGAGATCCTTTCTAAACTTGAATTATACTAAGATATATAAAAGCACAGTTCAAATAACTTTCTCTGTATTTTCTTTCACTACTCCAGATCCCTGCTCCACTGACCAAACACCATTAGACTCCACATTTCCCTTTTTTCAGTTCCTGTGCTATTGAGAATTTTTCACTGATTTTTAAATAACTAAGTGCAACTAGACACCCCTGCTATCTCTAAGGCATTTTGTGTCATCTTCTATTTGTTTACAAAAGTTGTTTTGAGATGTCTGACATGGTAAGGACAGATGTGAACATTTCATGTAGACCCATGAAAAGGGAGTTCCCAATGACCAGTCCAAACTCAAAGCAGTGAGTTTAAAATAAAACATGAGTTTGTTGTAACAGCATAATGCTATCAGCATCTCCCATCCTGATCCTCACCCCAGCACAGAGTTTAATAATTCATTAGTTTTCCTCTCTTGAGAAATTTTCTCCTGATCCTTATTTTAATCGTTTTAATTCATTCACTCTTTGGGCTATGTTATAATTCACAATGAGCATGAACAGAATGCATAGTCTTCGTTCCTATGAAAACTGAGAATTTCAGATCTAGGGATGATTTACGGGGGAAGTGCAGATGACAAGCCAGCTCTTTTGCCAGAGTTTCCTCCTTTGACTATACGAAAAGCATGAACCAAGTTTTTCATTTTGGTTTACTGGAATTAATGAGCAACATCACTGATTCAGATTTGCAGAATGCTGATTAATTCATTTCTTTGTGCTAAAGAAATATGTCACCAGTTATCTCACAAGACAATGGTGATAGAGACAATACTATACATATCTATCATGCTCAGATTGAAATGTTGATGCTCTAAGCTAAATTACTTAAAAATACGAATGTGTGGGTGTGTATGTATAATTCAAAGCTAAATATAAACCTGAATACTTGTAATAGATCCTTCAGTTATAAAACCCTTGGTAAGCTCTCTTAGGTTTTTTGCATACATTGAAGATCTAACCCACGGTACCTGTAAATGTGACCTTATTTGGAATTGAAATCTTTACTGATATAATTAAGATGAAGTCATACTGGAGTAGGGTGGGTTCTTTATCCAATATGACTGGTATTTTTGCTGGAAGAGAGGTAGAGACACAAGACACAGAGGGAAGTTGGCCATGTGAAGAGGGAGGCAGAGATTGGAGTTATGCTGACACAAACCAAGGAACACCTGAAACTACCAGAAGCTGGAAGAGGCAAGAAAGGATTTTCTTCATAAGCCTTACCAGCACCTTGATTTTGGATTTCTAGCTTCTAGCACTGTACAGCAATAAATTTCTGTTGTTTTCTGCCATCCAGTTTGTGGTACTTTGTTACAACAGCCCTAAGACTAATATACCAAGGAATCATCCACTCTGCCCAGTAGGGAGCAAATGCTCAAGTGTAGAATGTTTAAGAAGGATAAGAAGAGTCATCTCTGTACATGAAGGACAACAGCAGGGTAGAAGTATCCAAGAACTGGAAGGAATCTTGAAAATTTACTTAATGTAATGGCTCCTCCAAAATGAGACTCGGCTACAAATGCGAATCATAGAGGCACAGAGTCTTACCATATTCAAAGAACCTTGGAAATTTTTCTGTTTTTTGAGATTATATGATACGTAGGTAGTGTGGGATTTTAAAAGGTACAGGGTGGAGTTCTCTGCACACATTGTACTCCCCACCATCCAGCATACCCTACTAATTCAATTTCACCTCCAGTTGGGTTAAAAGAGCTTTCCTCTCTATGTTTGAAAGTTTTCAGTCTCCAGTAGCGGCAAATTAAAATGTAAATTAGCCTGGAAGACTTCTGAGCCTGAACTTGTGTCAGTTCCCACTTGTATATTTACCAGTTTATTGTTATATCCCTGATTGCCTAGTTGAATTTGAGCTAATAGAGTATCCTCCATAAATATTTTCCACATTGAACTGAGGAGCACAAATTAAGAACTAGATGAACGACTGACTAGGTTAGATAAAGGAGATGAGGAGAAGATGAAAAGGAGAGCTCAAAACAAACTAAATCTCAGAGTTTCATGTAGGAGAAGTCCTAGATCTACTTTGGTTGTGATTTGGATTTGTAATAAAGGAGTGAAAGGTCAGCTAGGAGCTTTATTCGCTTTACTCCACCGAGTCCAGTAAGCATGTGTGCCCCTAAAGGATGGTGAGGAGGATAGGCAGGAGACTTGCACCATCTTCAATAGCTCTGATCACTCTCCAGCCATCCCTCTAAAATATCTAAACTGAGTAAAAATAATGTATTTGATATGCAAATTTAACTTTAAACAAGCTCCAACATGACTTTCTATGCCTGCCCTTGCTTCCAAATTCCAGTTAGATGCAGCCCCTATGTCCTTCCTTAATAGAAATACTAGAGTTCAGTCTCAGATCCCAATATAAAACCACAGTCAGTACCAGAAGTTCTCCCTTTTTTTGTGTATTATCCATGAAGGAGAACCAAATTCTTTTTAGAGAACTCTGTACCACTTGATGGATGAATAGAGTGCTTCTTCAGTCAGAAGTGCCAGGAGAAATAAAAAGGAAACTGTCAATTCTTTAAAGAAAGGGAACCTGGAATAATTCTCTGTCTATTGTTAGATCTTGATACCTAGACTCTAAAAACCTTTAAAATGTTTGAAACAGTCAGGAACTGCTGGAGACCTGACTGGATTTATTTCCTCATGAAAATGTGCAGGAGTACTTAAACTATAGGCCCCAAATTGAATCAAAATGTTACAATAGAATGAAAATTTTTATATTAAAATTTTAAAAATTGGGCCCTTGAAGAAAATGCAACAATCCAAAATGTCAGGGGTCTCAGTCAAGTGTCAACTACTCTCCTTTGCAGTGCACATGAACCCCATCAATCACTAAGCCTACTTGATGGCATAAATCTGGAAATGCCACGCAAGAGTTAGGTTGTAGAGCACCATATTTTCTCTGCATCCCCAGAGTAGTGTAACCAAACCCAAACTAGATTGAGGACAAAACTTCCTCAGTGCTCAAGACCAAAAGTGATCATTGAGATATTCTCTGAATCTCCAACCTTCACTAACCTCCAACCTCTAGCAACTTTATTTTCTGCTTTTTATTTCTCTGTAGTATCAATTCCCATCAATCATTCTTTATATCTTATTCATTTATTTGTATTGTCTACTTCTCCCCATTAGAATATACATCCCCTGAGGACAAGGATCTTGTCTATTGTGTTTGCTGCTATAACCTCTGCATCTTTAACTGTGTTAGGGACTTCATTCATAGGTGAAAAGACTGATTGATGCAGATATTATAACTTTATACATTTCACTGAATAGAACTGAAGAATGTTCATAGTATCTACTTATATAATGATAGGAAAGCCAGTTCATTTTTTTTTACTTATTTTATTGAAACAAAGACTTGATAGTAATGAAAAATGGTATACACAATGTAAGTAAGAACATTCACGGTGAACACCGTGTTCTTTTTTCTCCTCGTGCATTCAATATTTATTTCTCAATGTATTAGCATAGATCTACCTAGTAATTTTTTAATCGTAGGACTTGTTCATCCAAGACCTTTCTTTTATATGATTTGATCTTCCCCTAGCTTCTGTGGAGGAGCTCAAGTGTTCCAAGGACAGAAATGGGGAAAGAGACTCTCATTCAAAGAACACATGATTCAGCGAAGGCCTTTCGGAGAGTGAGGGTAATAAGGAATGGCACTTGCGACTTTGGGTTTTCTACCTATTTTTCTCTCTAGTTTCTGTCTTGCAAGTGTCATATCACTCCTTTTAGTGCATAGGGGTCAGTAACTTCTACCAGTCAATAACTCCCAAACGGTCTCTCACAGTTTGAAGACCTCTGAAGACCTCACTGTGTACCTTGCTCAAACTAAAACTTAATGGTTACTCTTCTTACCTCACCTATGCAGAAACAGAAAGCAAATTTACCTCTCTGCCTGTTTATTGAAGAGCAGTGGGCTGAAAAAAGGCAGTGCCCATCCCTATTTGTCTAACCCTGGGTCTTAACAGCTAGATGAAGATGTGTTGGTAGGCTTACACTACTACTTGGCCCCTGCAAGTGCAAGTCTACACTGAGATAGAGCAAGTGGACGATGGTTGGAGGGGTGGGGTAAGGGTTTTAGCATCTTCTGGAAAGGCCCAGCACAATCTTTTTGAGAGATTTTGGCTCCAAGTTCTTTTATCAGGAAAAGAGAAAGAGAGAAAGACAGACAGACAGAGACAGAGACACAGAGAGAGAGTCCACTATTTACTAGCAAGCTGAACCAAGGCTTCTTTATTAGTACTTTACTTAGTGCTTCGTACACTGAAATCACTTAGGAAGCTTTAAAAATGCTGATGCTTGGACTCAGGGCCTGCTACATAATTGTGGGATCCCTTGTTTAAAACTACTAAGAATTTCAAGACAGCACAACATTAAACCCAAGGCAGGGCCCTTGTAAGTGCAGAGCCCCATGAAATTGCACATATCGTTGGCCCATGAAGCCTGCTTGTATGGACTCCATTCCCAGAAATTCACATTTCATTAGTTTTGAATGGGTTCCAAGCATTGGAATTATTTTAAAGCTTCCTAAATATTTTTCATATACATTCATTTTTCAACAACCTTCATTGTTGTATAAAATCATTAAATTCAAAAGATTCTTACAATTACAATAGACACCTACATACAAACTTATCTCTAATTCACTAACTCCAGATCCTCACTCTGGAATATTTTCAGCTTATCCAAAGTGAAATCATCATGACAACATTCTTTAGAAAAACTTTCAATCCATACATAAGCTAAAAGGTTTAGTCATGAATCATCGTTTGAGTCCCTTTCTAAAAAACAAAAATGTCATGAAAATGGTATATTTTCTCATACTGAAAATTGATATAATTTGAAGTGTTATTACTCATCATCACTCACATTAGACTTGAAACAAAACTAAACGAATATTGCTAAACGGAAATTTATAATCACATCAATAGAATTCACAATGACACAAAAGAATTCAAACTTATGTCAAACAGTTTTCCCCTGGGGAATAAGGAGCTGTAAAAGCACTATTCTGGAATTTTATCTGGGAGAAAATCTTGTGTCCTGAGTTAGTCCTACTACTGTGAGCCTCTCTGCAGAGTATTTGTACTTTCTCCTATCCCAGAGAACCAAGGTCTTAAAGTTGAAGCCCTTCCCCACCCTCTTCCACAGTCTCTATACCCTTGTTCAGACTCAATTTCTTTCCAAATTTCTAGACTCATGTTCGTAATGTAGCTCTGGAAACAACAAATTACTACATCAGGGGAGGTTTACAGTCTTCCTGTGCTCACAATTAGCTGTGCTTGGGTAGTTTTTCCATGAGACAATCTGTAAGCTCTTTATTGAATGACATTTTAGATACAGATAGGTTGGGACCATTTGGGATTTAGCACTGAAAATACAGCATCCTGGGATACTGTTAATCACCTTAGATGCAAAGCATCACTCATAATCTCTCCCAATGCCTCCAGAATCTAACAATGTGCATAGGAAGAAAGTTGTGCTTGATTGTTTTTTTCCTAGGATTTTGCTTAACTGCATGTTAATCAGTTACAGATGTGCTTCTGGAAAGGTTCTGTAGCAGATGCTGCTGGTGCTCTGCTCAGATTGATCCCCTAGACTCTCTTTTATGAGTTCTATATGTTCATCTCATAGCTTCTGCATGCTTTGCTCCTAAATGTTTATACTTGTAACTGTCTTCAGAGAATTACCCTTGGGCTACTAGATCCACTTTTCTTGACCTGCTGAGAGCCTGGGAGGTTTATGCCCCTCCCCACTCCACCCCCTACCCTAGGCAGCCCATAAGCAATAACTATCTAATGGTAACTGCCCCATGCCTTGTCACCAAGAAAGCAAGCTCTTGGGTGTACTGACATCTCTGCACTTCCCACCAGATTAGGCTGAGACCTGAACTCAAACCCTTGGCTTCTTTTCCTTCCTTATCTTGCTTGCTCCACTCCCTTACTGGTTTCTCCCAAGTGTAAGTCCTTTATGAATAGCCTCTACTTGAATCCTCATTTCAGTCTCTGCTCTGGAGAACCTAACCCAAGATGGGCTTGATATAGGAAGGTTTATTGTTATAAAGATATAACAAACACTAATAAGCTTAGGCATGTGTGGAGGAGAAAAAAAGATCTCTGCCTTTCCAAAATCAAGGGAAGATAATAAATCATCAACCCAGCAGTGATTTCCTGAAAACCTCAAGTGAACTTGGATAATTCTTCCATTCTCCCATTACTATAGTAATTCCTTCATGGTGTGCTCAGTATTATCATCTTGTCAGACCATAAGCCACTAAAAGGCAGGAACAAAGCATTTTCTTTCTTTTTTTTTTTTAAATTAGATCACATCTCAATTCTAGGTTTAGACATTAACTAATTTTTAAAACATTTTATTTATTACTTTTAGAGGGAGGGGAAGGAAGAGAGGCAGAGAGGGAGAGAGACATCAATGCACGGTTGCCTTTCACCTGCCTCCTGCCACGGACCCGGCTGGAGACCCGACCGCAACCTGGCTATGTGCCCTGGCTGAGAACCAAACCAGCGACCCCTGGGTCTGCAGGCCAGCACCTTATCCACTGAGCCACCAGCCAGGGCAAAGCATTTTCTTTCTGAATCACAAGTCACAAAAGGCTGACATTAAGCACAGAGTACATGCTTACATAACAAATAGCAACACCATTCAGAAATGTTTATAATTTTTGCCAACTCTAGTAAATAATTCATTTCATTGACTTTGGGGTTTTAGTAACAGAAAATGGAAGGCATACCCAAATGGAATCTTGGTGAAAAAATTAACATGGGAAACATTTCCAAAGGTGAAGGCAAGGAAATGAAAACCAGCAATGGATTTGTAGCACCACATGTAGGAGCTAGTAAAGGTGGAAAGCTACTATTATCCTTAGGTCTGAGGGGACAAGTGGGAGATAGAAATTGTGGGAGCCCTGTGACACTTGTAGCTTTTGGAAGGAGCCATGAGAAAGAAACCAAGGGCTTCAGTAGAACTCAGCTTGGCAAGGTGGGGATCAAGGCAAATAAATAATCTGATCTCTCTCTTTTCTACTTTCAGATCTTTTTCTCTTGTCTTTCATTGGCCAAACCCACTGGGAAGCCAGACAGCTAAGTGAAACTGGATGATGCAATCTAAAAGGGTTCAAATCAGGGTGGGAAAGTTGAAGAATGGCTATGGAAGGGCAAATGGGGAGTAAACCTGAACATTGAACAGCTCTCCAAACTCCATAATATGCATGGCACTTAACAGCATGTAAAAGACAAACTACATGCCAGTAGACACTGTTCTGAGTCTTTGCTTCACAAACTCCCCATGCACTATTTTCCACCCATTTCCATTTTTCCTATCTTTTTCTTAGATTCCTGGTTTTGTATTTATACCTGCTTCTAGCACTGACATTCAAGGACACCCTTTGGATTTTTCTAGTTTCTGAGGCTTTAGCTTTCCAGCAGTTTCTTGGCTCTCTGTTAAAGACTCCCATTTTTGCATCTCCTGAAGTTTCCATCTCCTGAAGTTTCCAATGAGAAACTTCCCACTGTTGCTTCAGGCCCTTGGAACCCCACTGGGCACGGACAATTGCCTGACAAGTTAGAAATTCAGTATTCAGGAAAAATAACTTATCACCACTGATAAACCAACATAAGATGGTAACTTTGACATGGGGAAAGTGCATAAATTATGACGGTTTTTAGTTTTGAGTTGATCATTTATCAGAAAGAACTCAGCCTAAACATTATTTGGTTGTTTCTGCTAAACATGAAGTTGATGTATGAAACCCTGCTATGTAGTCAGGGGATGGGCATACCTTTTTTGAAGAGGAAATTAATGGAGAACCATCCCCCTTAAGTTTTCCCTTTTGGATGTATCTATTCATTAGCAAGTGGAAAGAGCTATAGAACCATTAGTATTATAGCCATTATGATATAAATTCCTTAACTCTGAGTACTGGCAAATGGAAAACAAAAATTTCCCACAATTCAACTAACAGTGTGAATTAAAAAACACGACTAGTGCAACATGGCTCAGCATGGGTTCAGATCGAAATTGGTCACCATGTTCCATCAGTAGAACAAAAATGAAAATACAGACAAAATCAGAATGGGGCATTTATTTTTACAACATCTGGTCAAGAGCATTAGTGAGGAGAAATTGAAGGTAAACATCAGAACTCCTCTGTACTTAACTAAGACATTTCCATATTTTGATAAACATACTATTAAGAAAAGTCCTGTTATATATAATGGGCTTTATCATTTGTAATACAGAAGTGTAAAAACTGTTACTTCCGTAGAAGTACTTCATTAACTAAATGATAAATGACTGTGCTAAGAAAGCAAATACTTTCCAGAAAATATTTCATGGATTATTATTATTATTTGCAACTTAAAAGCACAACCTAATGAAGAAAAATTCATACCCAACATTTTTATCAACAACACAGAGATTCAACTTATTCAACACACTTTATTTGAAAATTTACTCTGTGACAGGCACTGGGCTAAAGTCTGGAAAAACTAGTTGTCATAGAATTTTGCTATAAAAAATTAGATTAGATCAGGAATCTTTCACAAAAGCTTGACAATTAGCAGTTATACCTAGCTACACGGAAGGCAAGATTAAGTGAGTCACGGGATGGGTGATAACATCCCACTTAAAAAAAAAAATTATTGATTGATTTTAGAGCAAGAGGAAGGGAGAGAGAAACACGGATTTGTTGTTCCACTTAGTTATGCATTCACTGGTTGATTCTTGTATGTGCCCTGACTGGGTATGGAAACCAAAACCTTGGTGTATGAGGACAACACTCTAACCAAATGAGCTATTTGGGAAAAGCAATATCCAACTTTTAATAACAATTTCAGAAGCTAAAAGAAAGAGACATTGCATAGGGTTTCTTTAACATTTTATCTGTGGCCAACAAATCATATGATTCACATTACAAGGTAGGGGGTAACCACAGGGTTCTAAAGGCAAGGGGCTGATGGCTTCCGGAAACAGGCTGCTGTAAAGAGATTAACAACCCCCTAAAGTGACCCCCTAAAGATGTTCGCATTATAAACATTCTAATTCAAAAAAAAAAAAAATCTAACCCTCAGAACCTGTGAATGCATTGCTTTACATGGCAAAAGGAACTTTGTAGATGCAAATAAATGAAGGCTTGAGTTGAGATGAGAGTATTTTGAATAATCTAGGTGGGAAGCAGACAGGAAACGGGGTGTGGGGTAGGGGCATGTTTTAGCAGAAACTGCTGCTGTCCTTGATGATAAGGAAGGAGTGACAAAACAAAGAGCACAGTGGCTACCACTAGAAACACAAATGAAAGTTCTGCCCTGGAGACTCCAGAAGTACAGCAGTTGTGCCAGTGGATGCCGTTTAGTTTTCTCAGACTCATTTTGGACTTTTGCTTTCCAGAATTGTAAGATATCTAAATAAATTTGTGTTGTTTTAAGCCACCACTAAGTTCAAAACTAATTTAATGGCTGAGGAATGTCCATGGGAAATAACAATGAATTTACCTTTGTAGAAATCGGAAAGACTTAGCCGGCTTAAAGGAAGCAGTGGCAATTGTAAAATTAGTCACTAATTCTTTTTTTAATCCCCAAGTATTTCAGTGTTTATTTCCTAATAATAGGAACATTTTCTTACAGAACCAGGGTAATTATCAAAATCAGAAAATTTAATATTCTGCAGTGCTATTATCTAATATAGAATTCATATTCACATCTTGCTAATTTTGACAAGGTCCCTATAGCTGTTTTTAATGTTCCAGTTGCATTTAGCTATCATATATCTATTCTTCTCTAATCCAAAAGTTTCTTAGTATTTTTTATTCATAACATTTTTGAAACATGAGGCCATTTTTAGCTCTTGTGAAATTTTATTTACAAAGCTAAGTTTTAGCACCTACTTTCTTTTAGTAGCATGACAACAGAATATTACTCTAATCTATATGAATTGATGTCTTTTAAGAAGCAAAAGTTGTGGGATAATATAATTTTTAAATTATAATTACATTTCCTTATATTTTAATTTAAATTTTATTTTTCAATTACAGTTTTCATTCAGGTATTCAGAAAGCATGGTCCATAATTCTTTGATAGACCTCCCTTTAAGATGTAGGGTATTGTTTTCTTTTTAAAGATTTTATTTATTATCTTTTAGAGAGAGGGGAAGGGAGAGAGGGAG
The DNA here is from genome assembly GCA_004026585.1 of Noctilio leporinus. Lineage (NCBI taxonomy): Eukaryota > Metazoa > Chordata > Mammalia > Chiroptera > Noctilionidae > Noctilio > Noctilio leporinus. The sequence goes on along the minus strand of PVIW01004064.1, from coordinate 38,502 downwards.
AGAGACATCAATGCATGGTTAAGATGTAGGGTTTTAATCTCCTATCCTTGAATCTGGGTTCCCTTTGGGACTGCTTTGACCAACACAATGTGGAAATGCTGATATATGCTGATATATGATTTTTGAGGCTAGGTCAGAGAAAGCCATACAGTTTTTAGTGAGAAATGTGCCTATTTTAATGTTTTTTTTTTCCACTCCGTGAAACTAATTTGATAAATGATCACATCTTTTCAAGAAAACATCAGCAGGAATAAACACATTTCATCAAACAAAGATTAAACTGCACTGAGTTTAATATTTCAATTCAAACAAATCATGGGCAATTTTCTTCTGCTTTAAAAAGCAAAACAAAACAATGCACCAATCTTTGGGCTCATTCTCCAACCAGGATTAGGCAGACAAATTCTTTCACTCTGAGTTTTGTCATTTTTATGTAACAAAAATTATTTTGAGTGCCACTTCCTTCATTTGCTACATCAAATAAAAAAGTTTCTTCAATCCAGAACTTAAGATTCAGGGCTGGCTCCAATAATAATGATTATGATTATGATTATTTCCATACGTTTCCATCTTCCAGCCTTTACCATGACCCTTTTTAGACTTCTCTTTTCTCCCCTGTCACCTTTCAAATATTGATAAAGTTAAATAATCATCATCTAACAAAACTTATTTAAACAAAAATGTTCTACTTCATCTATCCTTCTTATTTATTTACAGCTTAGGGAAGCAACATTTTTTTTTTTTTCCTGGGGACATTTGGCTATATCAATAGGCAACTTCAGAATTATTTCAGATAAAATACTTATTCAACTTTACTTAGTTAAAGAGATGAACTTTGCTTGACGCTTCAGTGAGTATAATGGGTTCTTTATGAAGACATAATAGTTGGTGGCTCTATATTAGAAAAATCACTTGAAACCTCAAATACAGAGTTCCAGTTCAGGTGAGAAACCACTAAAAACTGTTTTTTACAGGTAGTTTATATCAATGACTATAAAAGGTATGTGATTTAGACAGATAGTTTTTTGAAATTCCTTTTAAAATTCTGAATATCTTTTAAAAGAAATCTCAGAACACACTGTTATAATCAGGTCAAACCTTTAAGTGCTGCATGATTTTTATACTGCTAACTCTTAAGGGTGGAAAAGTCCTCTCTCCCCTATTTGGGATGTACAGATTTTGTCTAAATTTCTCTTGTCTCTGTATGTCTTGGGTCACGGGTGAAGGGAGGGAAGAGGGCTTCAGAATTCAACACTAAAGGAACCCAAAAATTTAATTAATAAATCCACTGTGTACATGCTTCCCCACATTTTGGTCTGATTAGGTTTACTAAATCTTTCTATATTTTCCTGAAAGTGTATCTCAAATGATCCTAAACTGGACTTAGATTTTTATTGTATCTACACAAAAATTAGAAGACTGTCACTTTAGTTTAGTGATGCAATTTTCACTTTAGGCAGATCTCTACAAAATTTATTTATTTATTTTGGGACTTTGGAAAAGCATACTTTATGATTGTCCAAGCTTTTGAGAAACAAATCTTACTATCATCTTCCAGGAAAAGGTTGTCTTATTTCTAATTTCCTACATTGTCTCTACATTCAGCTCAACTCCCTAATATGTTATTTCACTTGCTTCCACAGCTGCCAAGGCATATAAAATACATTCTAACATCATTATCTATTTTTTAGCTTCACTTTAATAACTTAACCATCAAAATCAGTAGAAATAACTGTTTGTAGTGCCAAGTTTTGGCTATTTGAGAATTTAATCCATTCTATTTTTCCAAATACAATACTTTTTTAAAAATTACTTTACATAACAAAATGTAGTTTTAAATGTTCAATAAAGTAAAACATCTTATTACTGAATAAATTTCATCCTACTTTTGTACAAGAAAGGTGTAATTTACGTGTGCCTAATTAAAGGCATTTGATAGATAACAAAAGTGCAATTAAAAGCATGGAACAGATAGGAAATTACTGGGTTGAAACAGATATTTTATTAGTGAAATTGTTGAAATTTATATAATACTAAGTTGACAGAGCATCCATAGACTAAGAGACTAAGATTTCTTTCTAAAAGCAAAATGAATGAATAATATCACTACATTGTTGTGATATTGTTTAATTGTATTTTCCAATTGTCTATTTTATGTAGTACAATTTATTTCTGTATAGTGACCTTACATTCTTACCAAATTACTGTATTAGATTTTTTTTGTATATTAGTTAGTGGGCTTTCCTGTTTTGTTCTTTTTAATTATTTTTATTTATTAATTAGAAAGAGAAACATTGATTTATTGTTTCACTAACTGATGTACTCATTGGTTGGTTCTTGTATGATCCCTGACTGAGGATGGAACCCAAAACCTTGACTACTGGGACTATGTTGTAACCAACCCAGCTCCCTGGCCAGGGTCCTAGGTTCCCTCATGTTTTCTATGTAAACAATCATCTTATCTGTAAATAATGACAGTTTTATTTTTCTTTTCTAGTTTTTGTGCCTTTTTTCTCTCCTTATTTCATTGGCTAGGAATTCTTAAACAATGTTGAATCAAAATGATAGAAACAGATCCCTGGCTGGTAGCACAGTGGATAAGGTGCCGGCCTGCGAACCCAAAGGTCGCAGGTTCGATTCCCCAGCCAGGGCACATAACAAGGTTGCAAACCAGGTCTCCAGTCTGGTCTGTGGCTGGAGGCAGGTTAAAAGCAACCATACATTGATGTCTCTCTCCCTTTCTGCCTCTCTCCCTTCCCCTCCTTCTAAAAATAATGAAATAAAATATTAAAAAAAAAAATGATAGGAACAGGTATCTCCCTTGTTCCCAATCTTAGGAAGAAAGTATTGATTATTTCACCATTAAGCATGATGTTAGCTTATAGATATGTTATAGATGTTCTTTATCAGGTTGCAGAAGCTTCCATCTATTTCTAGTTTGCTTAGAAAACCCTTCATCTAACACATGGTTAAACAATTAGCCAACAATAAAAATAATAATTGCCTTAAAACATTTGGAGTATGTGAGGTTGCTATATCTTTTTTTTTTTTTTTTTGTAAGATTTTATTTATTTATTTTTAGAGAGAAAAGAAGAGAGGCAAACATTGATCTATTCCCTCTCATACATCCCCAGCTGGGAACCTGGCCTGCAACCCAGACATATGTCCTGATCAGAAATCAATCCAGGGCCCCTCCATTTCTCCAGATGATGCTCAACCCACTGAGTCACACCAGTCAGGGCTCTTTACCTTTAACCTTTTAGTCTCCCACAAACCCTTGTCCTGATACCCTCAGCTCCATGAAACTAAAGGCATATCCTAAGCAGAAAATAATTTACAGTACTGAATGTACTTGCACACACAAAGTTACCACACACTGTTAAAACACCAGAAAAATACCACCAAAGGCCAAAAGCCCTTCCAGCTCTTGGAATCCACTTAATCTTCTACCAAAGTCCTACCCTTAATTTAGTGAATGAAAGGAGAATAGGAAAAGCAAAAATGTGTTACTCAACTTCATGGGTCTATGAACAAGCGGTGAGAATGCAGGTAATGTGGTGAAAAGAGCCTGGACTGGCAGTAAGGAGACCTGCGTTCTATTCTGTGATTCATTACATTCTAACATTTGACCTTGGAGGAGGACCCCTGGAAACCTCCCTGGCCCCAGTGTCCTCTTCTATAAAATAGATGGATGGAACCAACATATGAACTCCAAGTGCCCTCTGATATTTAGGACCACTTGATTCTAGATTAGAACAACTAAACATACAGAAAGACTGATGGTTACAAAATGACGAATCTGCTAGATAACAAATGCAAATACTCTGTGCAACTGTTTACTAGATAACTGGAGCCACATTCACCGCAAGGTTATCAACCTAGGTTGTGACCTTAGATACACATTATTCTGTTCCACATTTATCTCCTCTGCTGGATCACAGCTTCTTAGTCAATAAGAAATTAATAACATAAGGCATATGATTCTCTCACAGGAAATAGATACTGTCCCCTTGCAGATTTGACAAGGAAAAAGTAAGTAGAAAAATCTCAATTTGTAGCACTGTCCAGGTAGGGGTGAGGTAGCAGGGTAGGGGAACAGACAACAGAAAGGGTTGCTCACTCCAATGAGAGAAAAAGCAAAGGTAACTCACTTGCTTTAATGGAAATGCTTAACTTGGGAATATCCTGGAGATCCAAGATGTCCCATGAGTACAGAATAAAATTGGTTGGGGCCCTGGCTGGTGACACAGTGGATAAGACCCAAAGGTCGCTAGTTCAATTCCAAGCCAAGGCACCTACCCAGGTTGCAAGCCATGTCTCCAGCCAGCTCTGTAGCTGAAGGCAGGTGAAAGGCAACCATACATTGATGCCTCTCTCCCTCTCTGCCTCTTTCCCTTCTCTCTAAAAATAAGTAAAAAATCTTTAAAAAATTAGTTGGGTATCAGGCTATTATAGTCAACAGTCCTTAATCTATAGTTTCAAATTCTGTCATTGCATCATTGCTCTATTAAAGCCTGACTTTGTTGGAACAGTGCATGTTTTAGGAATTTGCAACTGAATGGGTAGATGGTATGAATACAGGAAAGGGGCCAATTTGCCTACAGAAGGGCACAGGGCACAATAGACTAGCCCTAGGCAGTATGACATAGTATTTGTAAGAACAGGTCAGGAATTCCAACCACCTGGGATTTGAATCCTCAGATTTTAATTAGGATTCAGACCCCTCCCTTCCAGTTGTGTGACCTCAAAGAAGCTACTTAATCTCTTTGTGCCTCAATTTTCTCATCTGTAAAATTAGGTGTATCAATAGTATCTTATTGGGTATTTATGAGGATTAAATGAAATAATGCATATAAAGCATTAGAATAGTGTCTGGCATATAGTCAGTTCTCAAGAAAAGTTAGGTGTCAATATTACAAGAATATTGAGAGGATACTTAAGACATACTCTACAGAGGTAAATGCATACTACAGCAAAGTTTCACTAAAAACCCATTTAAACAATCCAGGGACTAAAAGCTTAGATGTGCCCCCATAAGCATAGGGCTGCATGGTAGAATCTAAGTGAAAATCATGCTTCCTTCTTTTTTTTCTCCCCAGTCACTGACTTCCTCTGACCCACCTTCCTCATTTGGCTATGGGTGTGATGAAAGGGCTTGAAATTTGGAGTCAGATAGATGATGAGCCCTAACTTGGATACTTACTATTGTGACCTTGGGCAAATTAACTAGCATTCTTCAGTTTCTCCATTTGTAAACTGGAGGAAACAATACTTATATTTAGAAAGTGTGAGGATGAAAGTGATTTAAAAAATTAAAAAACCCAAACCTACAGCCCTGGCTGGTGTGGCTCAGTGGATTGGCACCAGCCTGTGAACCCAAAGGTCGCTGGTTCGATTCCCAGTCAGGGCACATACCCTGGTTGCAAGACAAGTCTCCAGCCAGGTCCCTGGTTGGAGGCCAGTGAAAGGCAACCATACATTGACATTTCTCTCCATTTCTTCCTCACTCCCTTCCCCTTTCTCTAAAAATAATGAATAAAATCTTTAAAAAAGCCTAGTACATTATGGGCATTTTATAATAATATTTTTCATAATGGGGTAGGAGGTGAGAGGTTAGGGAAGATGCCTTAACCACATTTTAATGAATGTTTGTTTATACACAATTCTGATGACCTTATCATCAGAACAGCCCTATAAAGCAGTTGCCTCATGACAAGTGGGATTTATTATGTCCTAAACACAGTGCTGTTCACCTTAGTGTGCCAGGACCTGTAAGTATGTATATTTTCTTAGGGCACACAGAACCTGGACATTAAAGCTTTGAGGCATAAAAACTCCTCTAGTTCAGAAAAAGGAAAAAAAAAAACTTTTCTGTTTTCATTTTTAACGTTAGTGTATTTAAAAGTTACTCCAAAACAGCAATGAGAAAGAGTGACATGCAGCAATGTATATGAAGCTCACAGACATAATGTTGAGTGAGGAAAAAAAACAGATACTAAAAGAGTACATGGTGTATGATTCCACTTACATGACATTTAGGAAAAGGCAAGACCACCCTATGGAACTGAGGGCAGAATTGTGATTACCTTTGGTGGGATACTGCTTGGGAGAGAGAATTAGGGAGGCTTCAGGGGTTTTGGAAATGTACTAAACCTTGATCTGGGTTGTAATGCAGGTAAGCACGTCTCAAAATTATATCAAGCTGTATGCTTAAGATTTATGCACTTTACTGCATGTGTGTTAGACCTCATTAAAAAATGTCCTGGGAAGGTGCTGCTATTACTATTTCCCTTTAATTTACCAGGGGTAGGGATGAGGAAGAGGAGGGTAGTGTGGGGGCTCTTATGAATGTCTTTGGTTGTAGACCAAAGCCTTCATTTTGATAATTACTTTTAATTTAGCAGAAAAGGCCTGATGCAGCAATAACAGTGCGATTCAGCTCCCTGCTTTCCCACAGCACTCTATGAAATGAAGGCACAGCAGGGGTATATATGTATTTCTTTTCTTCATATATAAAGGGCTTATAAATAGTAATACCAACCTCAGTGCCAGGCATTTCCTGTAGAATTAATAGCCAGCTGGGGTTAACGGTCCTTGGTTTGACTTTGGGCCATCAACTCTTCTTGCTGCTCATTAATTCCCAGAAAGTACTCTGTGCCTTGATGGTTATTGCTTAAATACATTAAAATTAAGTTAAGGGTCTGACTTAATGTTTAGCTGTGATAATGTAAAACACAAGGAAGTGCTCCCAGCAGACACATTCACTGTTGTATGTTTTCATTTAACTAATTTTGTAATTTTCTTCTATGTTTTTGAATAGCACAGTGGAATGATATAGATGGACATTTTTGCAGATGTTGCTTCTGGTGTGTGTGTGTGTGTGTGTGTGTGTTTGTGTGTGTGTGTGTGTATGTGTTTAATGCTCATAACTAATCAAATAAGACTTGCACAGAAACCTCAATAAAACACTATACTATGGGTTCATCGTTTCAGTGAAAATTTTCTATTTGGACTCAAGTGTTACATGAAAAAATAGTTTATTAAAATATAAGTTAAGTGAAGTATCCATTCTTCATGAATTTAGCATAAAACATTCACAAAAACAAGAGTTTGTGGTTGGTGTGGGCCCAAGGGAGGTCTGAACATGGGGAGCAGGCCTTTAAAATAGCATTTTCTATGTGTCTCTTTGGAGGATAGAAAGGACCCTTTCTAGAGCTTTCTGCTTACTGCTGCACAGTAGAAAAGAATCATCAAGGCAATTTGAATCAGTTCTTAGAATACAAAAGCATACACATTTGTAATGTTCAAAATCCTGTCCTTAATTCGGTAAAATGAGCATTTGTTGTAAATGTCTTATGTTCAAGGTAGGGCAGAGGGGAGATTGTTAACTATGAAACCCATGCCTTTGGTAGCCCATTATCAAGTTAGAGAGACAGATGGAGAGATCCAGACCAGAATACAGGGCAGAATATGTTCATTTCTACAATCAAGGCAAATAGCACATGCTTTAAGAAAACAATTTATTTGAACAGAGAAAAATTCATGAAGATCACCCACATTATGAGACATCTAAGCATTGGGAGTATTTCTCAATTTCTTCTACGAATCATGTTCCAAAGAAAGGCTATGACTAGACATGCAAGGCCCACAGGTAAAGGATCCTTTGTTGGAAAACATTCTGAGGGTAATTGAGTCCCTCAAAGTTGATCTGAATGCCTCATATTGGGGGCGTGGGTTGTCAAAAATTCAAATTCATTAACCCAACTCGAGAAATTAAATTGCAGTATGGAGCGGGGGACAGGCATCTTGTTTTAAACAAGATCCCCTGGTGATTTTCTAGTTCAGTAAAGTGTGATATCACCGGGGCCCTTTAAATCTACAAAAATTGTTTTTCCCTATACCAGTTAAGAAAAAATAAAAATCACAAACAAATGACCACCATCACCACTCAAACAACATCTTGTCTTGGGAGGAGCTAGATTCTTAGCTGCCAAAATTTCCCCAATAAGTTTCCAAACGGTTTTATAATTTGTGATTTTTGTTTGGCTTCTTGAAGGCCAGGACTGTTTCTAACTTATTAATTTCCTATGGCCCATACAGTGTGTGGCATACCAGTGATATACTCAAAAGATATTTGGTAAGTGGAGGAATAGATGAATTAGTGCAGAAAATTTCATATTTCAACAATTAGCACTCTCCTTTTAAAATTTTCCCATGATCAAAAATCTCATTCAGACAGAGGGGAGCAAAAAGGGGATGGATGTAATACAACAACAATAAAATTTAAAAAAACATTGATGTCTCTCTCCCTCTCTGCCTCTCTCCCTTCCCCTCTTTCTAAAAATAATGAAATAAAATCTTTTAAAAAAAATTAAAAAAAAATCTCATTCAAAATAGACATTAATCTGGAATTAGTCTGATTTTTATAAGATTGGCAATTACTGGGAGATGTTTGTATGTGCAAGGTTTCTGGTTTGAATGCCACACCTGGTAGAGATAAAACCTGGTAACTTCATATGTAGGATGCAAGGGATTAACATGCAACACCTATACCAGCAAAATTGAAAACAATTGTCTATGGCGATTAAGAAGGATGAAACTGAACTTTGTGTTAACTGAAATGTGGCTATATGGACAATTAAAAGTGAAATCCCATTATTCTGTTTCTTCTTCTCTTTCTCCTTCTCCTCCTTCCCCTTCCCCTTTCTATCTCCTACCCCTTCTTCGTCTCCTTCAGGGATCAAATGCTCAACCTTTTGGTATATGGCTGACATGCCACTCACCTAAGCCAACTGTCCAGGGCCACTTCTATTTTCTATGGGTGAATATTTCTGTAAATATTTCACTTGATGTGGGTCTTCACCATTCATACTACACTTCAAGGAACTTGTACTCTTCACCATCTGACTGAGGTGTGCCCCTTGGGCAAAGTGAAAGGATTTTAATAGTTATTTAAGAAAAACACAGCAGCAAGGTAAATGATAAGTGAAAAAGAATTTTTAAATATTATGTTTTATGCACTTCACTTTCTTAAATATTCAGGAGCTAACTGCTAACATACTGTGGTCAGTTTACCATGATAACTTGGAGACGTATTTATCAAAAAGAAAAAGTGTCGTTTAACTGGTACACTTGACTCTTCCCCATTTCCCAAGTGGGGTTTTTTTTTTTCCTAGCTGGCCAAGTTATTTTCATCATATTCTTTTTTATCTTAAATTCACATCACCCCTAGAACCTGAATCTAGGGCAAAAGAGAAGAGAGCAGACCATTGATTCATTGAAGTCTCACCATTGGTTTTGATTTTAGAAGGTCAATGCCCTGTAGGCCAAATTTGTTCAAAGAACAAACACAGGATAATGAGATAGTGCTTCCTCCTTTTAAAAATCCAACTACCACTATTTAAATGCAGCTAAATAACAGTGGGAAGTTGGAATATATATTTTTAAAAGTAAGTCTCTGTGTGTTTTAGAGTCATTCTATAATTATATTTCAAATAAATGATGACCTTTAAAAATACATAATAATAATATTGTTGATACTTTGGATAAATGGCTCCTGTTCCACTTTTAATATGCCATTAACTTACCATTACTAAAAATTTAACTTTGCTTTAAAGAATTTCCAGATGCAAATTAAATTATATTACTAATTTACAATAGAGCAATATATTTCTGTTATGCTTATTTAATAAAGTATTTATATCATGAAAAGTCTTTTGAATATAAAATTGTCATGTGGTTCTACTGGGTAAAAAATGAGAAAAAAAATCCAAATGCAGATTTGTGATAAGAACAAATATGCAAAGCAGAGTGTTTTTTCCTGTAGATAAGAGAGTACCTTAAGGAAGAAGTTTAAAAATGTATTATTTTTAGAGAGATGGGAAGGGAGAGAGGCAGAGAAGGAGAGAGACATCAATATATGGTTGCCTTTTACCTGCTTCCAGCTACAGACCTGGCTAGAGACCTGGCTTGCAACCTGGTTATGTGTCCCTGCTGGGAATCAAACCAGTGGCCTTTGGGTTCACAGGCCAGCACTTATCCACTATGCCACCAGCCAGGGATAAAAATGTATTTTTGAATGAAGAGGGAACTAAAGGATCTGTGTGTCTGTGTTTAAAATAGAAACAAGCCCTTGTGGCTCAGTGGATTGAATGCCAGCCTGCAAATCAAAGGATTGCTGGTTCAATTCCCAGTCAGGGCACATGCCTGGATTGTGGGCCAGGTCCCCAGTTTCGGGCATGCAAGAGGCAACCAACTACACATTGATGTTTCTCTCCCTCTCTTTCCCCCTCCCTTTCTCTCTCTCTAAAAATAAACAAATAAAATCTAGAAAAATAAACTAAAATAAAATAGGAACAATTCTTAATAGCTTAGTTATTCTTCAATGTTCAAAATATTTATTTATCAAATAAATCACTCAGAACTATTACCCTTATTGATTAGCTAAATTTATTTTTATGCCACTCTTTACAAGTACTTAATGCTTTAGGGCTTTATAGTATGCAAAAGATGTCACCTACAGCTCTCACCAATAATAGTTGTATATGTAGCTATACATGTCATCAAGTAGATGATGCTATGTTCCTATTTTCAGTGTTGGCTAACAACCAAGTTTATGAGTGCGTGGTCTGAATATGTTCTTGGTCTTACAGGTTTTCCAAAACTCCTTACCTGCAATATGATCTCTTTTAATCTTTTAGTATTCATGCTGACTACTTACTTGCCAAAATTCATTGAAGTTATTTGTCTCCTTAAGGTGTTCCTTGAAAGCATTTTATCACTTGATTTATGAGAAGAAGTGGACCACCAGTACACTTATCACAGAAGTTCTTAATTCTGAAAAGCTTCACACATCATTAACTCCCAGAAGTTGTATGTTCAATTTGAACATCTGTTCCCTGTTCCAAGGAGAAGATTCCTAGCCTAAGTCAGAGTCTAAGAGATTAGAAAAATAAAAGGTTTTCAGATCTATTGCAAGATGGAATAAATGATAAGGCAAAAGGCAAAGTGGGGGAAAGGACAAAGTGTGAGGGACAAAAGAGGTAAGCGGGACAAAAGAAAAACAAGAAAGGAAAGGCAGAAGAAAGAAGAAGCAAAAGAAGGAATTGAAGAAGAGGGAACAAGAAGTTAATAGAAAAAGAAATAAAGATGAATCAGAGAACAAGGAGAAGAGGGGAAGAAAGAAAAGACAAGAAGGCTCATGCCACAGCCTTCCCTGGGACTCAGAACACCAGGAAATTTCACCTTCCCTCTGCCAGGTGCTACCCCCACCCCCAAGCAAGCCCAGCTTTTGTCTGGCTATGGCATACAGCTCTTATTCTTTCCTGTTTCACCCTGTGACTATTGATTCAAGCACTGATTTTTACTTGGGCAAAGATCCCATAACAATTAGTTGAATGGTAGTTCCAAAAGCACATCAGACAGATGAAGATTATTTTGCCTCACATTTGGGTGCAAATAGGCTAAGCTAAATGAACAGTCTTGAGCAGCAACTGGACTCCAAGAAACCTGGAAAATTCTACTGACACATGTAGTGAGAAAAAAAAAAATTGCTGTCTAGAGTGAAAAACACATAGATAAAGAAAGGCAGGTTCTATACAGGTATCAAAGCCTTCAGATTTTCAAAGAAAATCATTTATGTTAAAAATTAAGTTAGGAAGAAATTTTAGAGCACCTGGGTTTCCATTAAAATAATGTTTACAATTTTTGGGCTGCAGAAATAGACTTTTGGAACAGAACTTGAAAGACTAAAAGATTGGATGATTTAAGATAAAGTACACAAACTCCCAGTAGTCCTTGAAGTAGCATCATGGAGGCTACTCCAAAAAGAACCTCATTTTCAGATGCTCACCTTGGCACCCAGAAACACCCATGCTGGAATTCGAATCTGATCTCAGAAAAGCACCAAAAACCCAATGCAACTGTTTAATATTTATTTCCACATGAGACTAAAATTAACATTTATCTATTCTAAATGACCCCTATTTATAAGGTGAACATATGATTTATTATCCATGCTGGGATGCTTTTGAGAGTGAAAGAGGCATTATTAACAAATTAAGTCAAGGCAATATTCATAAATTGAAATTGTTCCTGGTAAATTGGTGAGATAAAAAACAAAAACCTAAAACAAACAAACAAACAAAAAACAGCCAAACAACCAAGCACAACCGAAACAAACTAGTAATGATTACTAAAACAGCAATGAAATCTGTTTCCAACTGGAATCCAAGGAAATTCAGGAATTTCAGTTACCAAAACCCATCATGTTTGTGGTTATGGGATAGTCTTGCATAAAATAAAGCATAAGGCATCTGAACACAGTCTCTTTGCATAAATGGAAGCTCCCAACCAACAGGTAATTTAAGTATTGACAGGAAGGAACCTCCTGGTGACTGACCATGGTCACTTTCCAGCAGCAGATGCAGGTTGAGGGAGAAGAGTTGGAAGCTAGGAGTAAAGGACCAACTAGTGGTACACCAAGAAATCAATTCCACACTTAGGGAGAACTATTTTAAAATTAAAAGTAATTAATTAGCTTATTTATTTATTTGATTTTATTTATTTCCTTTTAGAGAGATTGGAAGGGAGGGAGGAGAAAGAGAGGAAGAGAAACATTGATGTGTGGGAGAGGTACATCTATTTGTTGCCTCTCATACACCCCAACCAAGGACCTGGCCCACTGCAACCCAGGCAAGTGTCTTGACTGGGAATCAAACAAGGGACCTTTTGGTTCACAGGCCAGCACTCAATCCACTGACTCACACTAGCCAGGGCTAGAGAAAACTTTTATTAAAATGTATATTTCTTATTACATAGGAGTTTGCCAGATTGTATTGGATGACTCTCTTGTTTTTTTCCCATCTGTCCTTGTGTGTGTGTGTGTGTGTATGATGAGTCTAAATAGTCATGGGTCCTGATTCTAAATTCACAAGGGTTTTCAGAGGCTGAAAGAGACAGGAGTAGAAATAAGGGATTTATATCAGTGTTTTGGACTATTACAACATTTTATTAAAAAATAAATAAGTATATACATAGTACATAAAAATACTTCCATCATTCTAATTTATTCCTAAACTGACTAAAGGTGAGATAGATATTTTGACTTTTGAGTAGGGGTAGAAATCTCTCCCAGAATATCTCCTAGAAAGTGGGTACCACTTACTCGAGGGATAATTTTACTGATATGGTTAATGTATAGCAACTTGATTCAGCCACAAAATACTCAGACATTTGGCCAAATACTATTTTGGTTGTGTTATTGAGTATGTTTCTGGATGAGATTAACCTTTGAATCCACAGACTCATCTACTCTTGCCCTAAGATGTGTGGGCTTCACCTAATCAATTGAAGAACTGAATAGAACAAAAAAACTGAGTTGGGGGGAGGGCTTGACCTGTCTGACCACTTCAGCTCTGAAATCAGCCTTCTCCTGCCCTTGCAGTGGAACTCATACCATTGGCTTTTGTGGTTCTTGGGGTTTTGGACTCCAATTAGAACCATAGCACTATCTCTCCTGGGACTTTTAGCTTGCCAACTGCAGGTCTTGGGACTTCTCAGTTTCCATAATTATGTAAGCCAATTTTTAATGATAAATCATCCTCTTTCCCTCAGTCTCTTTATATCTATATATCTAATCTAATCTCCTATTGGTTCTGTTTCTCTGGAAAATTCCAACTAATACACCTACTTAAGAATAATCTACATTCAACATTGTGTTATAACACAGAACAGAATAGGTGTGTGACCCATTAAAAGTTAAGAAAATGTCTCACAATGTACAGACCATGGAGGATAATCATAAGGGGTACTTATGTGGTTTGAGTCTGGTCTCAGGTATAACCATGAAGCAGCGGATGGGAGAGGGGGTCGGGCAAAACCAATGGGCCCCACGACTTTCAAGTCACTGTTCTGTCTTGGAGGTGGAAGGCTCCTGCTACTCATGTTCCCCCAACATCCTGTTAGTTATTTAGTATTTTTCATGTTTAGAGTACAACGCTCAGGAGCAAATCCAGAACCAAGAATGTACTCTGAACTCAAGGCTGTCTGCTTGGTGGAGGCCACAGCAATGGTCAAGATGCCAAGTGGAAAAGTTCACCAGATACACTGTTTTACTAAGCATTCAGAGAAAAAGCAATAAGCCATGAACAAAGAAGGAATGTGATTGAGAGCTAACCTACTCAAAAGATCATGGAAAGTAAATGGAAAGTAAGAGTTGGAGAGAAGAAAAGTCCTCAAATACTGCTACTCTTGCCTCTGTGATCCTTGAGCCCAGTTATTTTTGTTTCTGTTGGGACCAGAAGTTTGGTCCTCATAGAACCTGGGCTTTCTTGGATAGATACCTCAGGGGCATTAGATATTAATTCTCACAGCTAATTTATGGGTATTCTATATCCATGATTTGGTCTTAGTGTCATCAATACAATTTTATATCAATTGAATAAATCCTCCCTGTTTATAGACAACCATGGTCCATAATTTTTAGCCAGTTATTTTAAAGATGAAAGCATTTTTCCCATCTAAATCCTTGTTAGCTTCTTAGGTTAAAAAGGCATCTGTAAATTTTGTCTGATAAATCTTCCATTTATTCTCCTCGTCTCCTTCAATATGCCAATCAAGCTGTCAGCTTGCTTTCTCTGCAAATTCATAATACTTCACCTTCAGTCTCATTAACTGATTTGCCTTTTGTTTCACATGAAGAAAACTCATCTCAACACTTAAAACCCTGGGAGTTATAATTCAGAACTTCTTTAGCTGTCTTTTGGAATTTCAGCTCCCACTGTTTGTTCTTTTCTTTCTGCCTTTCAGATAGAAAATTTCCCTTTTTCTTTTAACTACCTATTGTTGACCCCATCTTGAAATATGAAGATTTACATTCATATTTTAGATTTTATGTGTGTCAACTTTAAAAATAGTTTATTTTTAGTGTATTTTTTCCATCAACTTTTACTCCTTTGGACTCCATTTGGATTTTGTGAAAATTAGGATAAAACCTGAGCTAGTGCTTACTTCGGCAGCGCATATACTAAAATTGGAACGATGCAGAGAAGATAAGCATGGCCCCAGTGCAAGAAGGAAATGCAAATTCGTGAAGCGTTCCATATTTAAAACAAAAAACAAAACACAAAAAAATCCCTGAGCTAGACAATTTGCTTAGGTATACTCTTCTTCCCCATTAGGGTAATAAACATTACCTTATTAATATCTTAAACACTAATGATAGAAAATGTAATCTGTATCTTGGAGTACTGTTGAACCCAGATTATTTTAAAGTAAGATTGGCAAATCAAAAGCGGAGTGAGTGAAAAATCATTCTAAGAGCACTCATATATGCAGATGACCTTCAGGGGTGATACTTGGCAAGCTCAGTTTAAGTTAATGTAGCAACTTGATTGCTAAAAACAAAAAACAAAACTATGTTTCTAAAACTTAACACCAGGTTGTGGTTAAGGAGGCAGTTTTAGAGTCAGACTGTCTAGTTCACATACAGTTTATATGTGAGCTAGCTTTACTATTAATTTATTGTATAATCTAGAGTCAGATACTTAACTTCTCCGGACTTCAATTCCTTATCTGTAAAACAGGGGAAAGACAATTACCTCCAAAAATTCTCTTGAAGATTAACTGAGATGAGGCATGTCAAATACTTAGCATATTGCCAGAAAGATGGGACTTCCTTATAGGCAGCTGACTGAATTTGTGTTGTCCCTAAAGCAGATAGACAAAAATTTTAGTGCAAGTACTTTATCTGGGAGACAATCCCAGGAAACACTGGCAAAAGAGTGTGCAAGTAAAACAGGGAAGGGAAGGCAGCCAATAAAGGGTGCAATATCAAGTATGTCATCGCTTTGGACAACTGGGGCTCAGTCCTACTATGGACCTCTGGAAAACTATCAAGCACACTATCTCACAGCTATGCCTATGTTTCCTGTCAAGGGGCTAGGGAGCTGGGTTGTTTGTAGATGAATTGTTGAAGACTGTGCCAAGAGTATTGCCCAGCAGGAGGAAAACATTGGCTCTGCCTTTGTACACTTTGCATGTAAGTAGCACTAAGGTTGAAAATCTTGGAGTTCTTACTGTATGCGTTTAATAAAATTGTCTGGGTCCTGTAAGTGAGGCTGTGGTCAATCAAGGGGGAGCCATGCTAGTGGATGCAGTGTCAGGGTAGGAGGGCTGGACACTGGAGTAGAGAAACAGAGATGCTCAGAAGAGCCAGTTTGTAGCCAGGTTGTCAACATTATATGCCAAATCTTGGAGCAAGGCAAGGCCAAAGTAGGGAAATGAGGAAGCCAGGGTGAAAGCAGGAAAGAGGGCCAAGGCAGGTAAATCAGGGCACAGTAACCTCCTAACTGAGATTCACAGCAGGCTAAATGGGCTTAAAAACTTGTGCTTTGCCCTGGCTGGTAGCACAGTGGATAAGGCGCCGGCCTGTGAACCCAAAGGTCGCAGGTTCGATTCCCCAGCCAGGGAACATGACCAGGTTGCAAACCAGGTCTCCAGTCAGATCCGTGCCTGGAGGCAGGTGAAAGGCAACCATACATCGATGTCTTTCTCCCTCTCTGCCTCTCTCCCTTCCCCTCTTTCTAAAAATAATGAAATAAAATCTTTAAAAAAAAACAACAAAAAAAAACTTGTGTTTTGTAAAAATAATGTAAATCCACACAATTCAAAGGAGTTTTCTTTTAGTCTAGAGAAGAAATAGGGGGGAAATACATTTCTATTTTAAAACGTAGATCTTCCAAATATGACAGGCATGCCAGGCCTTTGAAAAAACCAACCTGAACTCCAAAATTCAGCTCAACTGTCAATCCCTCAAGAAAGCCTTCTGCAAATGTTTGTTGTCTTTACACATTGTAATGCCACTGTACAGAATCTCTTTTGCGGCACTTATCTTCATACCTTGATTATAATAAAATGATCTGCTCTGTCTTCTTTTCTTTTGTTGCTTTTAAGATTCTATCTTTGGCCTTTGGCATTTTCATTATGATACGTATTGGTGTGATCCTCTTTGGGTCTAACTTGTTTGGGACTCTATGTGCTTCCTGGAGTTGTATGCTCATTTCCTCCACCAAATTAGGGAAGTTTTCTTTCATTATTTGTTCAAATAAGTTTTCAATTTCTTGGTCTTCCTCTTCACCTTCTGGCATGCCTATGATTCAGATGGTAATATCTTTAAAGTTGTCCCAGAGGTTCCTAATCGTCTCATTGTTTGTTTGTTTGTTTTTCCAATTCTTGTTTCTTCTTTCTGTTCCAAGTAAAAGTTTATTTCTTCTTTATTTTCCAAAGCATTGATTTGATTTGAATCACAGCTTTTTTCCCATCACTGTTGGTTCCCTGTGTGTGTGTGTGCGTGTGTGTATATATATATATATATATATATATATATATTTCACTTTGTATAACCTGCACTTTGTTCTTTATTTTGTGGCCATACTAATTTTTCTAGCATCCTGATCACAAGTGTTTTGAAGTCTGCATCTGATAGGTTAACTATCTCCATTTCATTTAGTTCTTTTCCTAAGTTTTTTTTTTTTTTTCTCTTCTTTCATTTGGGCCATATTTCTTTGCCTCCTCAAATTGGCAGCCTCCTTGTTTGGTTCTGTGTATTGGGTGGAGCTGCTTTGACTCTATCTCTTGGTAACATGCATGGCCTAATGTAGTAGGTGTTCTGCAGGGTCCAGTGGCACAGCTCTTCGTGTGGGCTGAGCACACTATCCTCTTTTGGTTGAGGCTTGGTTGTTGTTGGCAAATCAATGGGGAGGGATTTACCCAGGCCAGGCAGCTGCAAGGACCGGCTGTGACCACTGACCGCAAACCTCCAATCACAGTGGAGGATCAGCTGTGCAGAGGCAGGGTGGTGGTGCTACAGTGTGGTCTATAGCTGTCCACTGGGTGCTCTGGCCCTGAGGTTTCCCAGGTGGTACAAGCCAAGGTCAGCCCCCACCTGTGGTTTGCCTAGGGCACCATGCCTGAGCTATAAAGCAATCTGAGATGGCTGCTGCTTGTGTTGGACTTGGAGATTCCCAGGTAAAGCTGAGCTGTGAATCTAGGCTGTCTGCTGGTAGTGCAGGACTTGGAGCTCACTGAGGCCAGCTGTTGCTTGTTTGATCTAGTAAGTTGTGAACCATGAGCTAAGACCAGCAATGCATATGATAGGATTGTAAATTGGGTGCAGCTGAGTCTCTGGGAATCTCCAAGGCAGATCAAACAGAGTTAGCCAGGTTAATGGAGTCTCAGACATGGCACCAGCCTGCTTGCTCTGTGGGGGGAGGGTTTAGAAAAGAGAAAATGGCCTCTGCTTTCCTTGATGCCAGACATTTCAGTTTCTCCTTGTATACCACTGGTGCCTTTCAAGCTGCTTCCCTGGTGCTGGAGCTCAGAGGGAGTGAGTCTGAGTAGGTGAGTCCATGTGTGTGGGTTCTTTAAGATGAATAGCTTGGGGCTTTAGAAGTTTCTTCTACTGATTTAATTCCCACTCATTTTTGCAGCCAGAAGTGTAGGGATTTATTTTCCTGGCACTGGAACCCTGAGCTGGGGGACCTGGTGTGGGGTTCAGAGTCCTCAGTCCTGAGATACCCCTCCCAAATTTTTATCTACCACACATGGATGTGAGACCAGCCTGTTCAGAGTCTATGTCCCTCCTATCCATCTTGATGGATGTGGTTTCTTTAATTTTGTAGTTGTCAGACTTCCATTCAATTCTATTTCTGGTGGTTCTCAGTGATGGTTGTTCTGTAGTTTAATTTAATTTTGATGTGGTTGTCCAAGAAGGTGAGCCATGTCTGCCTATGCTATCATCTTGGCCAGATCTCTCATAATATCTTATAAAAATCTATATTTAAGACTTCCTTTACTTGCTAAAAGTGTTCATCATTCAGTTGTGGCAACAATTGACAGGGGCTATGTAGATTGCTACAACTCAGCCCAAATCACTCAATTATGCTACTGCTTAACACCTGAGGAAGATGATTTGCGACATTAATTGGGCAATTTATTTTTCTCGTATCATCAGGCAAACACATATCCCCAGTATAAGAACACCACCAGTCCCATGACACATAATGTTTTTTTCTACCTTTGCTAGGAAACTTGCTATCCTAGATCATACATATATATATATATATATATATATATATATATATATATATATATATATATAGTGTTTATATAATGTTTTCCCAAGTTAACACTTTTTTAAAAAGCTGGGGACCTGGCTGGAAATCTGGCTTGCAACCTGGGTATGTGCCCCTGACTGGGAATCGAACCAGCCACCCTTGGGTTTGCAGGCCAGTGTTCAATTCACTGAGGCACACCAGCCAGGGCCCAAGTTAGCACTTTTGAGAACAGCAAAACATTTGAGATTTTTACATTATTTGTAAGGTAACATGTTAGCTTATCACAGTTTCATGGATGCTTATTGGAGATATCAGACTCCTAGATCAGAGACAAAGGATAGTTTCTTCCTCATAACAATAGCAGTAGCCAGAATACCAGCTTTTGAACTGCTTCCTTAAGTCTCAATTCTTACAGGGCAATACCAAGAGGACCAGGTGACACATATGTGTCAGTTACATTATAGGAGAGGGAGTCTGAGCCTGGAGAACTTGCCCTTTTATTTATTTTTTATTTTTATTGATTGATGAGAGAGAGAGACAGAGAGACAGAGAGACAGAGAGAGAGAGAGAGATTGATCTGTTGTTCCACCTATTTATGTATTCATTGGCTGATTCTTGTATGTGCTCTGACGGGAATAGAACTTACAACCTTGGTGTGGGACAATGCTTTAACCAATTTAGCTACCCAGCCATCACAGGAACTTGATGCTTTAGAGCATGATGGTCTTTGCTCTAAAGGGAGACATTAACTTTTTAATTACGAGATAGTAAACAAACCTGTCCTTTGCTCTAAATGGAAAGGCTGTATCTAATTCTAAGGCTGTTTACTATATAAAAATCTTTGAAGTTAGTCCAGAACAAAGGCAGTCAGTGTCTTTGCTTATAAGATGTACACAAAAGAGCTATGGATAACATGTACCCAGCATCATATTTCCAGTCAACCTTGTCTTCATTTTAAAACAAATTGTCATTCATCCAAGAAGGGAACATTATATATGAGGTATACTAGATTTCATGTGTTCATTTAGTTAGTAACTATTTATTGCATGCTGATTAGAGATATGCTGGGCCCTACGAATATGAACTTGAAAAAGACACTTTTTTTTCTTAAGGCACTGAGTCAGGCAAGTAAATTACAAATTACAATACAGTGTAACAAATGCCATCTATGTGCTAAGGAGAAGTAGTTAGTTTGAGGATGTTGGGGAGAGAGGGATGGCTTCCAGGAAGAGGGCTCACTTCTGCGGGACTCTGAAAGAAGAGTAGGAGTGAGGGGGAATGAGAAGTGGGGAGGACCAGCCCAGATGTTAGGCAGAGAGAGGAGTGATAGAAATAATCAAGAAGAAAGGTTAACATCATAAATTAGTGTACCATGATCAGAAATTTGGACATACTCAAAGGCAATATGGCAACAACCCCAGAGTCAGAGAAACTAGTTAAGAGGCTTTGGCAAGTGTCTAGGCATGGGATGGTTCTGACTTGAAATAAAAAATGTGGCATTGGAGATCAAAGACCCAGCTGAGTGATATGAAGGAGGTAGAATTGATCAGACTTTGTGGTGAACTCGAATGAGGCTGTGAGGGGACAGATAAGAATCTAAGATTGTGCCCAGTTTTTGGCTTGGACAGCTGGATGGTTGGTGATGGCATTAACTGATAAGGGAACAGAGGAGAAGGAACACATTCTGTGTGAATATAAAGAGTTCAAATTTGGGCACTCTGAATTCAAGGTGTCCATAATCCAGGCAGAGATATTCAGTAGGTATAGAGACATACTTGTATATGCCATATAAATCTAAAATATTTTAAATTGTTAGTATTATATTAATGCTTTTTATAATTTTAAAATTAATGATTTAACACATTACATTATATGCAAATCAATAATAATCAGATAAATATTACATAATAGGAAGCATATTTTTCTCCACTTGTAAGTAATGGAGAGAAGCACAGCTAAAAATAATGTGGGCATACATTAAGCAGGCAATTCACAGGCCTGAATAAAAACCCAGGGTACTTAGTGTGCTCTCATCATACTCAAATAAATCTTTTAAGGAGGAAATAGCACTTCATTTTAAGTGAAGGTGTCATTTTCACTGTAATTGCTAATGCACCATTTGACAATTTGTGATTTAAAAAACTCCAGTAAGTTCATTATATCACAATTTCTGGTTACTAGAGTGTTTGTGTGTGTGTATGTGTGTGAATATAGTGCACTTTTTCAAAGCTTGCATTTACCACCCAAAAGCCAGGATGAAATAATTGAATTAGCCTGTGATGTTGTCATTACATTATTGCCAGAATGAAATAAAATTCCAAATTGTTAATGAACTGAGTAAATTTTAATTTCTATAAGGACCTTGTAAAAATTAAATATCCCCTATTAAATATTGCATATTTATTTAATGATCAAAACCAATTAAGTATTTTCTTTAAATCCTACAGTATGTATTTGTCATAATCTGTAAAAATAGAAATGAATAGGACCAGGAATAATAAGATATCAATTGTCCCTTTATCTATCACTAGCACTTCCAATCTGTTAAATCATATTTGCCTTTTTCTGAGCCATGCTATGGCTCATATTTCCCATGAACACATCATGGAAGCATTAACCAGCAGTGAACTTCTATCTACTCATCACTGTTCTGTCCATCTTAGTTACAGAAACTTAGTTACTGGGGAAAGGAACACTATTATCTTGCTGAGATAGACAAATAATTTAAATTTGTCAAATGCAAGTTGTAGTTAGGTCAGACAACCACTGTCTCAGACTTTTTTTTTTAAAGACTTTATTTCATTATTTTTTAGAAAGGGGAAGGGAGAGAGGCAGAGAGGGAGAGAAACATCAATGTATGGTTACCTTTCACCTGCCTCCAGCCACAGACCTGGCTGGAGACCTGGCTTGCAACCTGGTTATGTGCCCTGGCTGGGGAATCGAACCTGTGACCTTTGGGTTCACAGGCCGGCACCTTATCCACTGTGCTACCAGCTAGGGCTGTCTCAGACTTTTACTTTTTATTTATATTGCTTTTATTTTCTCTAAATTTCAGCTGAAGTAGGACATGTCTACATTATTTCCCCTACACACTTTTTAAGCCCCCGCTACAAGAATATTTTGAAATACAGGAATATTCCAGGCTGACATTATAGATGGCAGAGTTTTTTCTTCCTGAAGAATGCATTTCAGACAACTATTTACCTGTTACCTATATTTCTTAAAAATTTTTCCTCTCCATTTTCCCTGAAAATATTTAAAAAGTTGACTGGGTCCTTTTAAATTAACATGTGGTTTTAGGAATGCAGTATAATTGAAGAAAAGGGGAGGGAAATAGTCAATTTTCCTGTGTTTGTTACTGGATAATCAAGGATCACCTGTTGAAACTGGTTTTCATTTCAGAGCCAACCAGCCATTATATTCTTTGACTTTTCTATGTCTCTGCACTGAAGTTGAATACTTCTGTGAAGGTGAGCATTTGGATACCTGGTCTGTTGTTTCAATTGAAGCCAGCAAAATTCTGGGGATCATTCCATACAGAGCCTGTCAGGGTCAAGGTAAATCTTCCACATCAAAACTGTTGACCCTTGCCCTGGCTGGTGTGGCTCAGTGGATAGGTGCCAGCCTGCAAACCCAAAGGTTGCTGGTTTGATTCCCAGCCAGGGAACATAACCAGGTTGCAAGCCAGGTCTCCAGGCAGGTCCGTAGCTGGAGGCACATGAGGGGCAACCATACACTGATGTTTCTCTCCCTCTCTGCCTCTCTCCCTTCTCCTCTCTCTAAAAATAATAAATAAAATCTTTAAAAACAAACAAACAACAACAACAAAACTGTTGTCCCTTTTATGCATGGAGAAATTGGCTCTGGACAGGCTCCCAGATTCCAGAAACTTAGCTGTCATTATTCTTTTGGTTTCATTTGAGAGCAGGTGAAGTCTGGGGTGCCCCAGAATCTTCATAGTGAGTTAAATAAGTAAGGGTTACTCGCAGAGATTCCAAGAACACATTATAAAAACAAAAGAAAATGGGGAACAGCAGAGCAGAATTTAGAGGTAATGTCATCATGCAGTCTTAAGGCTCAATGCAGAATGCTAAAGTGTACTTCTGGAGTAGCTGAGTGGAGGGGAAAGAGGAGAAAAATGGGGACAACTGTAATAGAATAAATAATTAAAAATTAAAAGTATACTTCTAAGAAAGATTAAGTCATATATAATTTAAGGTATTTTCTTCTTCCTGGCAGGATAACATATGCATGTGGAGTGGGGGAGGAGGTTAGCAATCTCAGATTTTCCTTCTTTCTGTACTTGTCTATTGCTGAGGATTCCCTACTGCTATGGTACCTTCATCTCCATAAGGGGCACCACTCCTTCACTTTGCTTCTGTTTCTTGGCACCAATAGGGTCTAGCAAAAACTCTCTGCTAGTTGGCCTGTACAGAAGGTGGGTTGTGGGAATTCAAAAGATAATAATTGCTGAGAACTAGGTTGGTCTTGTAAAGCTGGAAGCTTGGAAGCTAATACTAGATGAACTCTAAAGTCAGACTCCTGAAGTTTGAATCTCAACCTTGTCACTCTGTTAACTCTGACATATGGAGAAAATTATTGACCTCTTTATTTCTTCTTTAAATTGGGGCTGATAAGGGTTCCTACCAAATAGGATTGTAATAAATATTAAATGGGTTCATATTGATAAAGCATTTAGTGACTGTCACATAGTAAAGTGCTATCTTAATGTTAGTTAAATAACAAGTTTCCTTAAATACAACTTTGATAAGTTGTATTTAACAACTAAACTATCTCTTCTCTTGACTACATCAAGCTCGGAACTAATCAGAAATTGTTACAGGTAATAATTACCTGGACTGGGCTGATCTCATTTTACCACTGTAGTCATGATTTTTGTCCTTATACTTGGAAAAATCCAATAAACAGCACCTTCCATCCATTGTGTTTACCTTAGTAAGATGGATTTTTATCTAGAACATATTCTAGTATAAAGGGAGTGGCAACAGGAAGGCCACATTCTATCATAGTGCTCAGAATTCTATCATTATTGATTCAATATGTGAGTTATATAATACCTGATATTTGCAAAAAGTACATGCATTGCCCAGCACTTTTATTCACATCATTTCACAATAATCCTCACAATAATCTTATGATTAAGATAATTATCTACATTTTTACAGATGAGGGAACAGAGGTTTGGCAAGGGACAGAGCATAAATCACTAGATTAAGGTCACCAATGAAGGTAGCAGATATGAGACTTGGACTCTTTAATTCCAAGGTCAGTTCTTTTTCTATCACCCAAAACCCATCTCTTGGCTTCATTCTTAGTGTTTATTTTTTACATTTAAAATGTGTTTATTGGGATGGTACTCCACTTATCTTGATTCAGGTGCTTTTAGTGCTACTTCCTTCTAAAAGAGCATCATCTGTCAGCCTTGTTTTTCCTTCTGTAGGCTGAGAGAAGACAGTAGAGTAGCCACACACAAAATTACCATTTGTGCATGGTTAATGATGGTGGTGATTTTAAAGTATCCCAGGTATTTCACATCCATGGAGTAGGAACTGTGGCTTTGCACCAGGTGCTTCTTCTTATGTTTCTTCTCTTCTGCAGAGGGATGAAGGAGGTCCCCAGTGAGAGGCATGTTTTCCTGGGGAGGTCATCACAACTGGAAAATCTTAGTATCTGCTTTTTAAATGGCAAATATCCTTAAAAGGACTAACATATCTTTCACAAGTCATTCATATCTTAGTATAAATTAGAAAATCACCTTGGTTTTCTCAGTGACCAGAGCTTTAGAAACAAAAAAAGTCTCAGTGTGGGACTTTAAAGGCCATTTTTGCCAAGGCAGGATCTTCAAGGAATGGGGGTGTTATTGATGGGCTGAGGAGAGAGTCATTTGAAGTTTGAGGGAATGGTTTAAATACAATGCTGCCTGTGACTAGAGACTTCAGGGACATGGTGGGAACACTCACAGAATGGGGGAGACAAAAGGAAGTGAAAAAAAGAGGGTATGTTCACCCACTAGGCAATTTTTTTCTTTTTTTATTAATTTATTATTGTTCTATTATAGTTGTCCTATTTTTCCCCCTTTGCTCTCCCCTGCCCTGCCTACCCCTCCCTCTCCCACACTCAATCTCCACCCTGTTGTCCATGCCCATGGGTCATATATACTAATTCCTTGACTAGACCCTTCCCCTACTTTCCCCTCTTCTCCCTCTCCTCCCTCCCCTCTGGTCACTGTCAGCTTGTTCCTTGTTTTCATGCCTCTGGTTCTGTTTTGCTCATTTGTTTATTTGTTTATTAGTTTCCTGCATTAGGTAAGATCATATGGTATTTATTTGTCTTTCACTGCCTGTTTTATTTCACTGAGTATAATACTCTCCAGTTCCATCCATGCTGTTGCAAAAGGTAGGAGTTCCTTCTTTCTTTCTGCTGTGTAGTATTCCATGGTGTAAATGTACCAGTTTTTTTTTTTTTTTTTTAATCCATTAATGCACTGATGGGCACTTAAGCTGTTTCCAGGACTATTCCAGGCTATTTATAATAGCCAACTATTATAAATAATGCTGCTATGAATAAAGGGGTGCATAGGTTCTTCTGAATTAGGGTTTCAGGGTTCTTCGGGTATAACCATAGCAGTGGAATCACTGGGTCAAAAGCCATTTTTGTTTTTAATTTTTTGAGGGAATTCCATACTGTTTTCCATAGTAGCTGCACCAGTCTCCATTCCCAATAACAATTCACTAGGGTTCCCTTTTCTTCATATCTTTGTCAACACTTGTTTTTGGGTTTGTTACTGATAGCCATTCATACAGAGGGCCCATAGGCATATGAAACGATGCACAACATCACTAGCCATCAGAGAGATGCAAATTAAAACCACAATGAGATTCCACATCACACAATAGGAAAACTTGGGCAATAAGTTTTCAAATATCCCACGCAGCAATATTTTCACCAATATAACTCCTAGGACAAGGGAAATAAAGGAACAAATAAACAAATGGGACTATATCAAGTTAAAAAAGTTTCTACTGAGCTAAAGAAAATATCAAAAAATGAAAAGGGAACCAATTGTATGAGAAAACATATTTGCCAATTATACTTCAGACAAAGGTTTGATCACCAAAATATATAAAGTACTTATACAACTCAACACCAGGAATAAAGACAACCCAATTAAAAAATGGGCAAAGGACCTGAACAGACACTTCTCCAAGGAGGGCAATTTTCCTTTACTTCAGCTCATAGCTGCTGAAATATATTGCAGGGTGTCATGGTTTTAAATATTGAGGGCCCATGCCATGGGCTATGAGCAGAGCTTTACCAGGCAATGGGGCTTACTGATTTTTTTCCTCATTTCTCCACATTTTATTTTCTCCTATTGCTCAGGGCTTTCTACCTGAGCTTTCTGTCATTTAAGAAGACAACCTGACCCAGTCACACCACTATGCCACTTAAAGGTAAACTGAATTCTCAGACATGTAAAAATGTTAAGTACTTAAATGGGCCTGAGTGAAATTATAAGGAACATTCCCTGGCATTTTCCAGATATTACCAGATACACTCTAGTCTAGAACATTAAGCAATCCAATTCAGCTGTACATTCCTCTCAAGACAAAGCCTGTGTCTATAAAAGGTCTGTGCTGCTGAATGTGGGGAGAGCGACCTCACAGTGTGTAGAAACCAATAAAGCGCTTGAGTCTGGCAAAACCCCAGCCCATTATGGTTGCACAGATGTTAGTTTTAGTAAAAACAAATTCAGATGCATTTGCCCAGGGAACAGCAATGGAGAGTCACTGTATTCTGTGTTTACTTTTATATGTTCAGTATGTTGGTTGCTGAGCCCTCATCCTCCTCTAGCCAGGTCTTCTCACAGCTATGCTCCCCTCTGTTCTCCTGTTGTCATCCTGTCACAGCCAACTTCATCTTGCCCTCCCTCCCCTCCCTTGCCCTCTCTTTGCCTTTTCTACCTGAAGGGCTTTTAGTCTAACAAAAGCTTTCAGGGGAAAAGGCAGTGAATGTTGTTTTAGCAAAAGCAAAACCAGTCTGCATTGTGAGCAGGACAGTGGAGCTAGAGGGACACAGAAGATCTGGGTGTAGTCTCAGCTCTGTCCCCAGCTGGCAGGGAGACTTGGGATAAGTTACTTTCCTTAGGTGCTCAGGTTTCTTTGGGTGTAAAATAAAGTTCTCTATTTGAAATTCTCTATTTGTAGAAACTCAGGAATATTATATATAATAAAGAAATAATGAATTTTATTCATTATTTTTAGAGAGAAGGGCAGGGAGGGAGGAAGAAAGGGAGAGAAGCATCAATGTATGGTTGCCTTTCACCTGCCTCCAGCTGGGGACCTGGCTGGAGACCTGGCTTGCAACCTAGTTATGTGTCCTGAATGGGAATTGAATCAGTGACCCTTTGGGCTCACAGGCCGCTGCACATTCCATTGAGCCACACCAGCTAGGGCCAAAATCATCTTTTTATAAAGTCTAAAAATAAAAGAGTACAATTTTAAAAATTACAAATCTATTTGCTCATTTAAAAACAATGAAAGCAACACACACATTCTAAAAATCAGAATTACCTAAAATCTCCTTGATTAGAAAGAGATTATTCTGAAGCGATCTATCAGATAAGTCTTCCTTCTGAAGGCACCATGCCCAGAGAGGGTGTTAGCATCCCAAAATAACAGGTAAAAGCTTGAATTGCCTGAATATTGAACACATTCTATGCAATAAAAATAATTATAAAGGGAAAGATTTATGTGTCATCTTTATCTTGTGTCTAATCAACCTGGTGAATTAGAACAAACTTGGGACATGAAATTAGAACATCCAGGTGCTAGTTCCAACTCAGCATTTTTTTGGCTATATTAGTCAAAATGAATTTGGCTGCTCTCCATTTACTTCCTCCTCCCCCAACACACATGCCTTTCCTTGTTTCTTTGCCCTGGCTGTGCCCCTAGGACTGACTTTGATAGACCGCATCACCCTTACCCCTTGGGTGAGGGTGATGTTTTCAGTTGGGTTTGGTTAGTGAGACACCAGCAGGAGACAGGAGGGTGGGAGGAGAGAAAGGTGTATTTATTTTTACTCCCTGTGGATGTGAATTTGGCAGCTTCTAAGTTCCTCTACTTACAGCCACAGCTCATTTCAGGTTTCTCTTCCTAGGCTGTAGCTCTTACCTGGTTCTGGTAATACAACATCCTCCCCTTACCCTTGCTAGCCCATGGAGGGTGAGTCCTTTACAGTTCCTCACCATGCAGCCCTGTCACTTTCCTTCAACCTGCCCACATCAGTGTAAACAGCCACTTCATTCACCTCCCTTCAGTCCCGTCCCCCCCCCC
>PVIW01004063.1:49615-144679 GCA_004026585.1 Noctilio leporinus | reverse complement strand
AAAAAAAAAAAAAAAAAAAAAGAAACTGAGACTCTTCGAGATTTAATCACTCTATTCTTAATTCACAAATTTAAATAATTATGTCACTATATCTATAATCTTACCTATAATAATATTATATAATATAAATATTATTTTTATTGTTTTTATTGTTACATTAATGTAAATAATGTTACCTCTAAATATTAATGTTAACCTATCATTATTATATATTTAACTACACCTCTACTAGTCTAAGGTCAGAGCAACTGACCTCTTGGATCAGAGAATCAGAAAGAAGAAAAATTTTTAGTCCTGGCTTTTAACAAATATTTATATGATTACTACATTACTGTAGTTTTGTGCCTATGCATGATGACACACAAGACTCCCACTATCAGGCTCCAGGAGACGGTCCTGAGAGACCCTCAATCTCACCTTATTAAAAAGAACTATAAAAAGCAAACATTAATGCCAAAAAAATGATGTGAACTCTCTAGCTACTTCTATTCAGGAGGCTTTTGAGAAAACCAATGAATGCAAATTTTACTATTACATTAAAATGTTTCAATAAAGTTGATTAAGGTGTAAAAATAATATTTTATTAGAAATAAATTTTAAACATATTCTTTCAACATAAATATTTCTTCTCCCTGGATTCTTGCACCTTATGATCATTTTCCTAGTATGTGAGCTACCTGTAAACAACCTCAGGGAAATCTAGTTTAATAGTTTTACTTCCTAGATATAACACAAAAGAAATCAGTAGCTGTGCAAATCGTGTAAGTTAACTCCCCCAACACTATTCCTTTGGTATGACAATTAAATCTTATTACAATATTCCTCCCCAAATTATATTCACTGAAATTGTAACAGGGTACAGAGCATGGGTTCCCTGAGGATGGGGGCCCACAGTTACCTGGAAGTCAGGAAGGGAGGGTAGGGAGGAGGCAGAAGGGGTGCCCACAGAGCAGAAAGCACAGCATTTAAGACAATGTCACATAACAAAGGCAGGTTAACAGCCTGTGCCTTCCGGAAAGGAAGCTCTCCTTGGAAGCTGCAGAACTGCACAGGTGAAGAACTGTGTGTGTGACCGTGAGAACGTGCAGCAACTCCTGACATACCCAGGGTTGAGGCCTCATACAGGGCCTGCATGAGCTACAGGGGGACAGATCCTCTCACTGGATGTCCCTGCATGGCCTGGGAACTCTTGCCCTGACTAAAGATGTCTTCCAAAAGAGGGTCAATGACATGGGGGAGCTGACAGAAACTGCAGACACTAATGCACCACAGGAAGAGCTAGCTGTTAGATCATGGAGGAAGTTGAGCCAAGCATTTAAAATTGGAGGGAGAGGTCTGTAGGTCAGTCAGCCATGAGATCTGCAGCGAGGTCAACCATAAAGGGGGTCAGCCACGACGGTGGGAGATCTGCAGGGGAGTCCACCTGTGGAACACGTGGCAGAACTTGTGGTGCTGCGGGGACCTACCTGGCCCATCACAGAGGTGTCAAAGATGGTTGAGCTGAACTGTGACCAGAAAAGCTATACTGCAGGCTTCTGCTTTTCTGAAAGACTGTACCTCTTGGTGGCATATTCTGAAACTGGCCTGGCTTGGGAGAGGGAGGCAGGACTGTTTGTTTTGGGGTGTTTTTAAAGGGAGCAGGACTTAACTGCAGAAAGCTACCATATAACCTTTAAATAAACAATCCCTTTCCTTGCTCATGCTTTAGGAAGCATACTTCTTGGCAGTGCTCATTCGAACCCCACAGCTATTCTAGAACACCATTGGCTGGTTCTGTAACAGAAATTCCAATACACACAGAAGAAAGGCAGAGATGAAAAATATCTTATTGATATGGAAGATATATGTTCTGGTGGTAACATCACACAGAGTTCCTCATTAGCAGTGAACATCTGCTTGCTTTCATTATGATTGTCTTTTACAATTTCAAATGGTCACATGACAGCAATGGCATAGATTAGAAATGCAAATGTTCAAGAAAAATTCTGCAATGCTTTCTTTAAAGGTACAATTAACTATACACATTTTTAAAGTACTGAAGTATATCAATTTTTAAAATGACACATAAAAATCAAGGAATATTAAGAACCAAATTTAAAAGTATATTATATATGTGATTTCTTATGATTGGTTTTATTGTACAATATTTTGATGATTTAATGAGAAGTACGCAAATATAATAAACTACAAGGCGATGTAAAAAATATCTAAGGTTATTCTAGTCACAAAAATTATAACTAATTAATACAAGAGAGAATTTCACAGTGTGTTTGCTAAAAGGATTACCAAAGTTATGCCTGCTACTTTGGAAGCAAAATTGAGCTTAACTTAAGGTAATTACTTGATAACCCTGTCTTTTAAAATGTGGAACAATTTTTTGAAAGCAGTTACTTAGATTTTCTTGTCAATTTGAAGAGATTTGTTTAAACACTTTAATGTAGAGCAGTTTGGCAATCCTATAGAAGATTAGATAGTACAAATTATTTTTTTTTTCTGATTCTAGCAGAGCATGTTCAATTCTAATCCTCCCACATTCCCCCCATCTGCTCTTCACTTTAGACTCCATGCAAAGTAGTCACTAGTCACCTAACACCCACATGCGGCGTTCCCATCTCTGTGTTTTTTCATGTGAATTCTCCTCGTCTGGACTGCTCCCTAACCCATCTATGACTGCTGAAATTCTATTCTATTCTCCAATGCCATTTTAAGAACCCCTCTGACAGCCAGTCTTCCTAGGTTTCTTCCCCTCCCTCAACTTAATCTGACATGAGTGCTATCTCCTTGGAACCTTCACATTACTTTGAATCTTTCTAAGGCTCTTCTATTCATGTTGTATTATACTAAATTATTCATTTTTCTTAGATCAATTTCTCATTACATTCACTATGGATTCACTCTTGTACTCACAACATGTACATTTAATGAGCATCTTTATGTGCAGCTGATGCGCCATCCATAAAGATGAATATGACATTGTCCCAACCTCACAAAATTTATCCTGAAAGCATGGCCCACTCATTTTCTCTCCCCTTCATGTCTTTCACAGTATTGTGCATATTTTAGCCATACAACAAATATTTGTATAACTGAATTATCATTATAATTTGGATGTCAATAACATAAAAATAAGAAATGTGTTGGTAATTTACTATGCTCTGTGAGACCATTAATCCTAATATAAAGTCAATGCTTTTCTGAAAAAAAAAATGATATGATAAAAGTAATTACTTCTTTTCTTAACTTGAAGGATGCTACCTAATATGGAAGAAAATTGAATGTCATGAAGGTTAAATATTAAAAAATATTTTTTATAAGATTGTCCTATCCTAGAGGCAAGATCAAACTTAATTAACATCATTAGAGATGTTAATTTTATAAAATACCCTCTGGGTCACATTATCTGCTGTTGTATAATACAGAACAGTGATAAACTAAAATCAAGTCTAATCATAGAAGCTGCAGCAATTGACATTGTTTTCAAATAATTTACAGACTTATGTACTGCATATTTATTTTTCCATACATAAATACACAGCATTGAAGTTTTAATAAAGACAAAATATCTGGTAAAAATAAAGGATAATTTCAGTTGTTATGAATTGTTCATGTCTTCTCCTCTATAATTTGCATATGTTCAGAAACAAGGAATTTATTCCAAAAAGTCCCCTAAAAATCACTTTTATTTCATTTTGGGTTATCTAGCTTTGCAGACCAAAGAAATTATGAATATCAATAGATAAGTAAGTGCTTCTAAAAAATTACTTCACAGATGTAATGAGAGATAATTTTGCATTTTGCATGTATATGAGGCTGCACTCTTCAGACTAAATAGGAAGTTAAAAATAACACAAACTCTTGTACCAGTTGAGAAAAGTGGTTTTTACTTAATTAATCAAAAAATAGGTCATGTGTCAGAAAACATACATATTTCACAACCTACTGAGAAAATTTTTATAAAGATCTTTCTACCCTATAATTCGAATGTATTCAGTCAAATCTTGGGATCTTTTGATAAAGCTGTTGCTATGTTTACATCAGATCATAATGAAAACCTACTCAATCACTAAGAATAAAGTATTTTCTTAAGCACAACTGCCACTTTGTTACCAATGAAGTGATAGCCAGAATCCATTGTTTTAAACTAATATGTGCAAACAAAAGGGAAGGTTGGGAAGTGACTGCACTTATTTTATTTTATTTTTTTTTTCAGGAACAACAGTGGTTTCTTTCTAAAACTTTAAGTGAAAATTTAGAACTGAATAAATTCTATTACTCACTAAACAGAAGCAAAGAATGGTTAGAAGCATTCTATTTTCCTTATTTTTTTGTAAAAATATGCTTATCAACAGGGTATCCAGGAGTTTCTGGTAGAATAGACACACACACACATACTACAGGTACAGTACATGGCAACTTAAAAGATCTTTTCCTGGTATCAAATAGTTCCATGTTGCAAGATTTTGCCCTAAAATGGTTCTTCTGGTAATGTTACCTACGTTGGTATAAAAATTTTACCTAGGATCAATGCACATTTTCTGTGATGATCAAGAGAGTAAATATTTTAGGGTTTACAGGTCATTTTTTTTTTTTTTGTCACTGTTAAATATTCTTTGTTTTCTTAAATCACATTTCAAAATCAGGAAAATCCTAAGGAGTATAAAACTAAGGCTGATTTTAGCAAGAGTAAGGGTTATACAGAAAAAGGGAAGAGTTCAGATAGGAAGGCAGAAAAGATGGTGGGGCTGGAATTCCTAGCAGAAGAGACCCTGCAAAGAAAATCTTTAGTGACCTCCCCCTGCAAAAAACTGAGGAAAATGAGGACAGTGGGTAATCTAGAAGAGAAAGAAAGGAACATTTAAAAGAGAGAGTAAACAATAGTAATTCAGTTTATAAAATAATTGAAAAGTATCTATTACATTTAACAACGAAGATGTATTTGGTGATCTTGGTTAAAATAATTTCCATAACTGGGTGGATACAAAAGCCAGAGCATAGCAAGCTAGGGAGGGCAAGGAACCCAGGGTTAGCTATGCTGTGCTCTTGTGATGCAAGCAACTTAAGGCTGTTGAAATTCTTTTGGAAAGAAAGAAGCAGGAAAAAATTGAAGAAGCAGGAGAGGAAATTATTCAATAAGCTCCCTGAGAAAGTGAGGAGATAGGATCTAGAGCAAACTGGGAAGAGTATTTTTTGAGATCCCTAGGTATATTTTATTATATCACAAAGGAAGAAATTTTAAAATGAGCACAAAATTAACCAAAAACACATTGAAGGACTTCCCACCTGTGGCTTTCATGATTATTGGAAATTGAAAATTATATTTATATTCAGAGGAGTAAGGGAATAAGACTAGGAGTGTCAAAAGCATTGAAAAGGGGTATCAGTTAGAGGAAATGAAAAAGAAATTTAGCTAATGAAAGAATGAAGACTTTCCATCAGTATTTAATCCCTCAGCTGTTGTGTTTTTACAATGAAGGAGACCATGGCTTTGATAGCGGTCTTAGTCCTGGCTTCCTTTTGTCAACACAAGACTTCCAGACCCTGATATCCTGGATAGATTTCACTCCGCTTTCCTTGTTCCAAATCCTGGGGCCCTGCATTCACATCCTATTTTTTTAAGCCTAGACTCCCAGGCTATGGGTACAGACCACGAGTTAACTCAAGAGTTTATTATGTCCGTGGAACTTGTTTCTCATGTCTTCTCATTACTCCATGCTTACTCAGTTCTATATATCTAAGTGTGAGGGTGAGTGCATGTGCACATGGCTCAGAATTCTCCCCTGAGATAAGTAAGAATAGATAGGAACTACTACTTTTACAGTCAGGCCCGTGCTGAATGCCTCCTGGAGGAGTCCTTGACAGTTGTAAGGGTGTTAAATGTCTCCCAATGTACCTTATAAGCAGAATCCACATATTTCCAATACATCTTACTGGTTGACTAGTGCAATCTCTAATCACCCAACTGACTC
The DNA here is from genome assembly GCA_004026585.1 of Noctilio leporinus. Lineage (NCBI taxonomy): Eukaryota > Metazoa > Chordata > Mammalia > Chiroptera > Noctilionidae > Noctilio > Noctilio leporinus. The sequence goes on along the minus strand of PVIW01004063.1, from coordinate 138,713 downwards.
TGGAGAAGTACAGAATATTGCATTTTCTTTATAATACCCGGACCTTACAAAGATCTAATAAAATTACTCAAAGATGTATGAGTGAACTTTCTTTCTGAGAATAAAAATCTGAAGCTTGGTTCTCTTCGCAGATGCTGTTATAAAGCCACATAGGGTATAACATTTTCTGGAACAGTGTTATGTGAAACAGTGTTATGGAATAATTATATTTCCTCTACCTGGATTAGGAAAAGGTAAGACCAGGAAGAAGTCCAAATATGATATACAGGTGATGTATTGTAGAATTGTACATCTGAAACCTACAGAATTTTATTAACCAATGTTATCCCAATAAATTCAATAAAAATAAATTAAAAATAAATAAGTAAATAAATTTTAAAAATCCAAACTGTTTTGGTAAAGTAATGCATCATATTGGTTATGAACGTGGTCCCTTTTGGACACTACCCTGACTGATTCTACTACTCAAGCAAATTAACCCCTTTAAGCCTTAGATGGTTCCTCTGTAAAATAATTATATTAATAATATAGAGGGTTGTTGCAAGGATTAAACAAGATATTATATAAACAGTAGCCTGGGAATAGATACCGTGGAAGGAGGTTTATTTTATCATGAACACTTAGAATTGCCCAAGTGTTTGATGATAATAAATTGGAGATTGATGTTCACTTAATTTTATAATTGCTTTTAAATTCTTCACAGGCAAATCACACTCTTGTTGTTTGTCTCCCAGAGCAGACCACTGCCAAACCCTGCATTTATAGGCCTTTGTCTAGAAATAGTTTGTTACTGATTTTGTTAATCACCTCCTTTTTCTGACCGCAAAAGATTAAATTTGCCCCAGCCATTCACAAGATACATTGTCTACTGGCCTCAGATGGTTGTGGTTATAATTCAATGAAATGTGTATCAAGTTCTAAAGTTACCTTCATAGAAAATTTTAAAAAATCAATAACATTAATGATATCATATTTTAAAACATACATTTCTGAGAAGTAACCATATTTCATACTGTGAATTTGTTTTGCTTAATATTGAGTTAAATTAAGTCAGAAAAATGTGCTACTATGAAATGGAATTGAATGTAATTATATCCTAAGCAGGGGTCCCCAACCAGTATCTGTCACGTCCTGTTAGGGCCGGCTACACAGCAGGAGGTGAGCTTGAATTTAGTGTGTTTGAATTATCCCAAAACCATCCCCTCATCCCTGGTCCATGGAAAAATTGTCTTCCATAAAATTGGTCCCTGGTGCTAAAAACGTTGGGGTACTCTGTCCTAAAGAATAAATATACCCCAATTCCTTAACGGCTCCATTAGAAGTTCAATGATATCTGGGGACAGTTAGAGAGCTCCTTACATTTTACAAAAGTGTAACATTCTGGACATCTCATCCATCTCCGTTTGTATTTTGCATCCAGGCATTTCCCATGGTCTAGTGCACATAGATATCCAAACCAAAAAGTTGAGCCAATGCACAATTCTCACTTTACTTTTTCAGCCATGGAAAGTTCAGCATCCCCTTCTGGCCACGAAATCATCATTCAAGATCTACTGACTCCCAAGCCTCTCTCTGCTCCCCGAGATGGACTTCTGCTTTCAGGAAAATATGTTTAAACCAAACCTCCCAGAAAGAAAATCAATCAATTTCTCTCTCCTGCTCTCCCACTCTCCCTCCCTCCTTTCCTCTCTCTCTCTCCCACTTCTTCCTTTCACTTCACTCACAGACATACTTGAGAAAGCAATCTGTTTTATTCTGCAAAAAAAAAAAAAAAATCTTTAGCAAGCAACCATGTTTAATACCTAAAATGTTAGACTATTTCTCTGAAGTAATTTATGGATAGCTGTGCTTTTCATTTTTTTAAAGTTTTCTTGACATATTTATTATTCTAGAAGCCTATAATTAGCCAAACATAAACTCGCTATTTTTATTTTCCATCGGCCAGATACCAAGTTGTCTCTAAAGTCCCTTGCAGAGCAGAAGCCAACAAGACCCCATTTGCATTCTTGTTTACTGGGGTGAGTGGTGTAACAGCTGAAATGCATAGCCACAGCCTAGGAAAAGGGGTGTCTCCTCTTTGGTACTGTGCTGGAATCCAAAAAGCCCAGGGATAAAACACACTAGTTTCCAAAAAATGATGGCTCACTGTTCACTTAACTTTTTAGAATCACCCATGATGAATTGTAACAGTGTTTGTTTGTTTGTTTGTTTGTTTTTGGTCGCTTTTAGTTACTGAAGCAAATTCACCTGAATTTAAGCTGTTCTCAGAATACCAGTGAGATGACTCTGAAGCTTAATATGTCCTTTCATCAATTAGCATTTCTTTTAGTAAAAGAAAGTATTTGAAAGTGATAACTTAAAAAAATGTGTTCCTTACAAGAGTTGTTGAATGGGTAGTAGCATAATGTCGAAGAGCACATAGAGGTGGTGAAAATTTAGGAAGAAGAAAGAAATTTTCCACCCTGGCTGGTGGCATAGTGGATAAGGCGTCAGCCTGTGAACCCAAAGGTTGCTGGTTCGATTCCCCAACCAGGGTGCATAAGCAGGTTGCAAGCCAGGTCTCCAGCCAGGTCCGTAGCTGGAGGCAGGTGAAAGGCAACCGCACATTGGTGATTCTCTCCCTTTCTTCCTCCCTCCCTGCCCTGCTCTCTAAAAATAATGAATAAAAAAATGATATAATTTTCCAATTTGGTAACCTATACTATATAGGGTCAGCTAGCCATTTAATTTATCTCTCTACCTCAGCTACCTGGAATGTTTTTGTCAGAGTATAAAGGTAGCCAGGGTGAAATCTGGTAATGAACCTGGTTGGAACTAGAGGATGTTTGGGAATCCACTTGAGAAAAACATTTGCCAAGGGACAGTGCCCTAATCAGACATCTGACACCAGACAGAAGTCCTCGGTGGGGCTCTTATGGCCCGCAAGGGCCAAAAGTCTCCATGCCCCTGCTCCATGGGCCCTGGAGCCAGTCCGGGAGCAGCCCTTTCTCCTCAACCCCCAACGAACCCCTTACTGGCCTCCTTCCCCCTCAACCCACAATAAATCCGTTACCAGCTCCCACACTGGTCTCTGGGTGATCTCTCACAGCAAGGCTGCTCTGATGCTGTAACAGTTCTTGCATTTACCACCCAAAACAAGACTATTATGAAGTGAAATGAGTTATTTTTTTAAAAGTATTTCCACAGTTAAAGATATTTGAGGACTAATCCTCTTATCCTACATGCTTTCTAACTCCCCATCCTACCTGTCCTAATCCTGATGGGCTGCAGAATGGCAGCAAGGGGTGGGGAAAACAGTCAAGTGTCATAATGACAACACAAACCATTTCATAAAAACCACTGCCTTCTAGCCTTGAACTTTTAGTGATGCCTCCAGCTATATAATACCCAAAACATTCATGAGCCCACAATTCAATACAATCTTTTATTTATAAGATATCCTCTTTGACTTCTATGCCAATATTTTAATTATTTATAGCCCTTGGGATCTCAATGTTTGCCCACAATCCTCCCAAATTTCCCCCTGTAACCATCCTCCAGTGTAGGAGCAGAGGGAAACAAGTGTTACTCCATACCTAATTACAGTTAACACTATTTTATTGTAATATACATTATTATTACCTCATTAATGTGATAAGTAGATCCCATAAATTGGACAAATAATCAAGTGCTTCCCCAGATCAATCTTAGGTGGATTATTCCTTTCATATGGTTAATCTCCCACAATGCTCTTGACCTTCTTTATTCTTTTTTTTTTTTAATGATTTTATTTATTTATTTTTGGAGAGAGGAGAAGGGAGGAAGAAAGAGAGAGAGAGAAACATCAATGTGTGGTTGCCTCTCACACAACCCCAACTGAAGACTTGGCCCACAATTTAGGCATGTGCCCCCACTGGAAATTGAACCAGCAACCCTTTGGTTTCCAGGCCAGCGCTTAAGCTACTGAGCCACATGAGCCAGGGCTGACCTTTATTCTTATATTGGCAAGAATATAAATACTATGCAGTCTATTCATTCAACACTTACTGAGTACCTACTATGTATCAGACACTGTTTTAAGTTCTTTGAAAAATGCATTAAGAGAGTAAAAAATATACCATACCTTGAGAAGCTTACATTCTTTTGGTACAGAGAGATAATGAATATCAAAAAATAATAAATGAGATAATATATATACATATATACGTGTGTATATGTGTGCATATATATATATATATATATATATATATATACACACATACATATAACAGAAGTGATAAATGCGCTCTGGAAAAGGACTAACCAGGGCTATGCAGAGTTCTTGTTCTTTTAGCTAAAGTAGTCAAATTAGGCTTCATTGAGAAAATGACACTAGAGTAAAACATCTCCTGTGTTCACCTTTAATTTCCACTGTTGCTCAAATATTATACCCTGGTTCACTAAATACATATGAACAGGGTAGGCAAAGTAGGTTTACAGTTATTCAGCTGGGAAAAGACATGCAGATTATGATTAATGCAATAGCTTTATTAATTCAAAGCAATGTCACAGTATCACAATAAACCTAGTTTTACCCACCCCTGTATAACCTCATTAACAAAATTAATACATTTTCCTTTTTCAACATAACATATTTACTCTGATTTACCACTCTACAAAAACAGATACTTTAGTGTGTAGAGTCTACCTTCAGAACAGAAATTAATCAGATACAGGATTATCTGTAAAACCTATTCTTAACATGCATATTTCATTACCCCATTATGTGTGAAATGAAATGGCATTTTCTTCAGAGCTCCCTTGAATTAAATCAGCTTCAAGGGCTTTAAGAGAGGCCAATGCCCTGCACACCAGTGGTCCTCAAACTTTAACCTACATCATATTTACCTGGAGGACTTGCTTATTAAAACACAGATAGCAGGGCATCTATCCCAGAGTTTCTGATTCAATAGGTCTGGGATGGAGCCTGAGAATTTACATCTACAATTTTTCAGATGTTGCTGATCCGAACAAATTGAGAACCTCTGCTTTGCATCAATCTTAGTAAAGGTATAATAATTTTTTAAAGATTTTATTTATTATTTTTAGAGAGGGGAGAAGGGCAGAAGGCAATCAATGAATGGTTGCCTTCACCTGCCTCCAGCTACAGGACTGGCTGGAGACCTGGCTTGCCACCTGGTTATGTGCCCTGACTGGAGAATCAAACCAGTGACCTTTGGATTCCCAGGCTGGTGCCTATCCACTGAGCAACCGGCCAGGGCTCAAAGGTGTAATAATTTTACAACTCAGTTGTAGAATGCTAAATGAAATGATTCTCAGTACTAATTTTATTCAATTGAATAAAAGAACATGATTTGAAATGTATTATTTTAATCTATTCTTTTTGTCAGGAAAGGGGAGAAAAAACTGTATTTTTTTCTAACTCCACTGTCAGATGGAATACCATCTACCAAAGCAAATAAAACAAATCCCCTTTTGTCAAGACCAAAACAATACCCTGTTTGCTTGAGGGTTACATCACATTCCTAAACTTAGTGTTTCTTCCCAAGATGCTCATAGTCACATGAGCAGGTTAGTTCTAAGCTCAGCAAAAATTCACTTTTTTTCACTTTTCTCATCAACTAGAAAATTTTTTGTGTATAAAAATCTAAAACATTCAAATGAATATAAATTGAGAGTTTACAGGCTGGAAATCACAAAGAAGTGCCCCCCAAGAGTGAAAGACCCCGATTTTAAATTCTTTTATCTTGGTGCCTCCCAAATCTGGTGTTCCATAAAAATTGTAGCCCAACTTGATGGGTGAATTGAGGAGATAACTAGAAGCAACAAGTGGCTCAATGCTGCATTCAGAAACCCAGTGAAATAAAGCAAGGACAGCAAGCTATATTTTGAACATGCTGTGAGACTGTCTCAGTTTATGGTGTGGAAGAGAAGCCTTGCCTGGAAAGGTTTCTTAGGCAGGGTGAAGCACAACTCCTAACACTAGAGAAATAAGCCTTCTGTGCTCTGCTTGTCAAGGACTGCTGGATATGTCAGCAAGATAGCAGTGGAGACAGAGAAGAGGCTTTGTCTCCTTGTAAATGAACATGCGCAGTTGTTGACCAGGAGTAACTCAAGATTCCTTTCCATTGTTAAAGTGATAGGGCATACTTCATAAAGCCATATGTAGTCTACAAAAATATACCGAGATGTTCATTAAAATGTGGTAATCATCGTCTTTAAATCAGAAAAGATATTGGAGCAAAGGCCAAAGGCCTGTTTCAAAAGGCTGTAATCTACTCACTGATTAAATAAAATTAAGTGAATTACTCTCTATACTCTCTACACTATATAACTTGGGTTACCAAGGCCACACTTGGGTGTCTAAAACAGGGTCATTTTAAGAGTAATGACTATATTTCACTGGCTTTTTTATTTAATTGCTACCCCTGGAGAACCTCTATTTCCTTGTAGAAAATCTTGAATTATTTCAGAGACACTGGGAATGGTCTCACTTTTATTCCTGAACTGACCTTGTCCATCATCACATGAGTCTGGCATTTTCCTCCTCTTCCACTCTGCTCACTTCAGTGATACTCATATCTCAGCCCGTCTGCCAAAGCCTCTGCTGCTGACTGAGCTGTGTGAAATCGCTTCAATCCTGCCCACAGTGTCCATGTCAGTCAAGTTTAATCTTATCTTGAGTATGTGCAAAATGCTTTTGTAAGCATAAAGCTTGTGTAAAACTGACACCAAAAAAATGATGACTTGTCTGATGCATTTTACTACTTCATTTATTTTTATTTATTTATTTTTCAATGGTGTCTCTCCCATGCCCCTCTAACTGGGGACCTTGCCCACAACCCAGGCATGTGCCCTGACTGGGAACTGAACCTGTGACGCTTTGGTTCGCAGGCCAGTGCTCAGTCCACTAAGCCATACCACTTCATTCAGAAGGTATGAAATGAGATTTATTCTGAGCTAGGAAGTGGGAAGGAAGCAGATTTCAGTGTGACACAAGAGTTCTGGTAAGTTATTGTTCAGTTATAAGCCTTTGCTCTCTTCCCCTCTCATTGGTGCTAAATGCCAATTAATTTTTCTTATTTTGTGTTTTCTAGCTATTGAATTTAGCAAGTAAAAGGAAACTGAAGAGTATGAGTTAGGAGTCAGAGATGGAGTAGAAGGGTAGAGGGAGAAAGAGGAGCCTGTATCCAACTCTCTTCATGCACTGTCTGAATACAGCTTGAGGACCCAAAGAAGGTCTTAGGGCAAATATCAAATATCTGTGCTGATGGGAAAAGCTTGGCCAGGAATATATAACCCTGAAAACATGGAGTGGTTCTTTCCTATCCCTCCTGAGAATCAGGAGTTTCAAAAAAAGCCCAATAACCTGCCGCCTCTCATCGCTACACTACAAAAGTGCAAAAACTACTACCCAGGAATCTAATATTCAGCCAAGATATCATTCACTTAGAAGAGGGAATCAAAGATATTTGCATTTTTGCAAAAGACCTCCACAAAATATTAACAAACTAGAGTCAACAATATATAAAAAGTTCTATGCATCATGACTGAAATGGACTTATAACAGGTGTATGTAAGGCTGATTCAACATTAGAAAATTAACTATTGTAATTTACCAAATCAACAAGTAAAGAAGAAAAAGGATTTGACAAATCCAACATCTATTCATGATAAAAATAAAAATAACTTTTAGCAAGCTTAAAAAGAGGACCTTCCTCAACTTGAGTAGAACACCTGAAAACTGACAGTTTAACATCCTACATAATGGTTAGAAACTGATTACTTTCCCCCAAGACAGGAAAAAAAAAAAAAGGTGTCTTACTAAAAGTTTTATCTAGTGCAGTTTTTTAGAAAGGTATACATCTTGTGAAGGAAGAAATAAAATGGTTTTAATTCCAAGATGATATTTTTGTCTATATAAAAGATCCCAAAGAACTGACCACAAAACCTTCTAGAATGCATAACTGATTATAGCAAGGTTTCAGAACATATGGTTAAAACAAAACATCAATTGATTTTATATAATAGCAATAAGCAATTAAAATTAAAAATATAATACCATTTATGTTACCACCAAGAAAAAATTCAGTATTTAACAAAATATTTACAAGATCTACATGAGAAAAAATAATTAAATTCTAATGAAAGAAATAAAAGAAAATATAAATAAATGAAGAGATGTTCCACATTCATATAAACTCAAGAGTGTTAAGATGTGATTTCTCCCAACTTGACCTATACATTCAATAGAATCCTCCCAAAATCCTAGCTAGCTGTTTTGTGGATATCAGCAATTGGATTTCAAGGTTTATATGAAAAGGCAAAACCCAGGAGAGCTAGAACAATACTAAAGAAGAGTAAAATTGGATAAGAGATACTATCTACCTTTAGGACTTACTATATTAAGACAGTGTGCTATTGGAAAAAGAATATACGAATAGATCAATGGAACAGAATAGAAAGCCCAGAAAGAGATCTATACAAATACAATCAATTAATCTATAACAAAGGACAAAAGCAATATAAAAGAAAAAGAATAGTCTTTTCAATAAATCATGCTATAATAATTGAATGTTCATAAGCAATAAATGAACCTAGATGTAGACTTTATACCATTCACAAAAATTAACTCAAAATGAAGTATGCAATTAAATACAGAATATCACAAAACACTAAGAAGACATAGAGATAAATCTATGTGACCTTGGATTTAACTATGAGATATAGATCCAATATCAAAAGCATCATACATGAAATAAAAAAATGTATGTTAGACTTTATTAAAATTAAAAACTTCTGCTCTCCAAAATACATCATTAATAGTATAAAAAGATAAGCCACAGACTTGAAGAAAATGTTTCCAAAATACATATCTGATAAAGCACTAATACACAAAATATACAAAAAAAAACATTTAAAAGTCAAGCATAATAAAGTAAAAATCCATTTTATTTTAATGGTCAAAAGATGTAAACAGGTATGTCACCTAAAAAGATATATCAATGAAAAATAAGCATATGAAAGGATACCATCATTTGTCATTAAGTAACAGCAAATTAAAATAACAATGAAGGCCCCAGCTGGTGGCTCAGTGGATAGGTGCCAGCCTGGGAACCCAAAGGTCACTGGTTCAATTCCCCAGTCAGGGTACGTAACCAGGTTGCAAGCCAGATCTCCAGCCAGGTCCTTAGCTGAAGGCAGGTGAAAGGCAACTATACATAGATGTTTCTCTCCCTTTCTTCCACACCCCCTGCCCTTCCTTCTAAGAATAATGAATAAAAAAATATTTAAAAAAATAATGAGATAATACTAGACAAATTATGCTGCTTGTCCCAGTGCAAAAGATTTTTCATCTTTTATTTTATTTCTTTCCATTATCATTTATTACCCCATGCCCTTTCCAACCTCCCCCCACCCTGCCACATCACCACATTGTTGTCCAAGTCCATGAGTTCTTTTCCTTTGTTGCTCAATCCCTCCACCCTGTCCCCAGAGCTGTCAGCCTATTCTCTATCTATGAGGCTGTCTCTATTTTGCTTTAAAGTTTTTAAAACAAAAGAGCTAGTTTAACTGAATAATTCAATGAGCAGCAGACATCTCACAGATATTTCCTCTAATAGCACTGGCAAGACTCCAGATAGAATTGTATTGGCTGGTGGTACAGTGAATACAGGAGCTGTGTCTCAATCAAGGGGCACCCAGAAAATATAGGTCCCTCTTAGTGAATAAGCAACCAAGACAACATTACTTTGGATTTGAAATCTCTGGTTTCTCCTCATTGGGGAAAAAAGTATTTCTGAGCCCCAAAGAGGAAAGAGGAAGGTATTGGACGAAAAAAACAGATCAAAAAAGAAAGGGCTCCTCTCCAAGGCGCCTGTATAATGGTAAGTTTGAATATGCCAGCGATGACAGGGGTCGGCCACTCCCCCCAGTACTTCTATTGTAGTCAGTGAAGTAGCTGACCACTTTTACTTTAAAACCTATTATTTGCATTATGTTACATGATGGTCTGAGGTGCAGTAATATAAAAACAAGACCTAGGATCCAACATTGTTGTCCTTAGAATCTGCAGATGAATATGTCAGGCCTCGATTGTTTATTTGCATGATGAATGGGCAAAGTTGGTATTATTGAATAAAAAATTAAGGCAAGCATTGGAGGCAATACATATGGTCTCATTTGACATAGTGAGTTTTATATGTTGACTAATAATGCCAGGAATTCTTATCTCATTCTCAAACTGAGTATTTGTTGGACTTGAGTATGTATTTCACCACCAGCGAGAATTATCTGAGAACATATGTATAAAAATGAATATCACCACTATGACTATAGTTTCTTGAGATAGCTTGCTGTTTTTGCATAATATTTTATTTTAAATATTTTTAAATTACAGTTGATATACAATATTATGTTAGTGTCATGTATACAACCCAGTGATTAGACATTATGTAACTTACTAAGTTACCACCCCAACAAAGCTAGTACCCATCTGACACCATACCTGGTTATTACAATATTATTGACTATATTCCTTATGCAGTACTTTATATCCTTGTGACTATTTTGTACTTCTAGGTCTCTTTACCTCTCTCTCCCATCCCCAATGTCCTTTCCATCTTAAAGAAGGCTAATATTTCTTGTAATACTAGTTTGAAGGTGGTAAACTCCTTTAGCTTTTCTTGTCTGGGAAACTCTTTATCTGTCCTTCCACTTTAAATGATAGCTTTGCTGGGTAGAGTAATCTTGATTGTAGGTTCTTGCTTTTCATCACTTTAAATATTTTGTGTCAGTCTTTTCTGGCCCGCAAAGTTTATATTGAGAAATTAGCTAACAGTTTTATGGAAGTTCCCTTATAGGTAACAAACTGCTTTTCTCTTCTGCTTTTAAGATTTTTTTCTTGGTTTTTAACTTCTAGCATTTTATGTCTGGGTTCATCTTGTTTGGGACTCTCTGTGCTTCTTGGACTTGTATGTTTATTTTTTTCACCAGGTTAGAGAAATTTCTGTCATTATTTTTCACATAGCTTTTCATTTTCTTACCCTCTCCCTTCTCCTTCTGGCACCCCTCTGATGTGAATGTTGATAACCTTGAAGTTGTGACAGAGATTCCTTTTACTACACTCATTTCTTTGGATTCTTTTTTCTTTTTGCTGTTGTGATTGGGTGTTTTCTGCTTTACTTTCCAAATCTCTGACTTGATCCTCTGCTTTACCTACTCCATTGTTGTTTTATTGTTTCCCTATTCATTTCAGCTAGTGTAGTCTTCATTTCTGGCTGGCTCTTTTTATGTTTTCTAATTCTGTTTTTATGTTTCCTAGTTCTGTTTTTATGTTTCTTATCTCTTTGTGAAATTCTAAGTTCATCTACCCTTCCCCTAAGTTGATTGAGCATCTTTATGACCATTGTTTTAAACTCAACATCTAGTAGATTACTTGTCTCCATTTTGTTTAGTTCTTTTTCTGGAGTTTTATTCTGTTCTTGAATCAGGCCCATAACTCTTTGTATCCTCATTTTGGCTGCCTCCCTGCATTTGTTTCTGTGTATTAGGCATAGTTTCTCTGTTTCCTGGGCTTGGTAGAGTGGCTGCCTGTAATGTCCTTTAGCACAGCCTCCTGTCACCCAATCAGGGCACTCCAGGCATGCCCCTTATGTAAGCTGTGTACATCCTTCTGTTCTAGTTAAGCCTTGATTGTATTGACACATCAATGGGAGGGATTTACTCTTGGATGATCAGCTTCAAGGACTAGCTGTGCAGGAGCCCACCTCAAGAAGAACTTACTTCACTGAGACTCTGATGCCTATTTAGTCTGCCTCTTGAGCGTGTTACTTGTGGAAGTGACTATGGGCCACCTGGGAAGTGCAGGCCAAGATCAGTCACTTCCTTCATGAGCTGCAAAGTGATCTTCAGATGTATGCTTATGCTGGGTTAGGAGGTGCCCAGGAGAGGCCAAGCTGCACACCCAAGCCAGCAGCCACTAGTGTCAGGCCTAAGGCCACACAGTGAGAAGTACGAGATACACTGAGGCCAGATAATGTTTGTTTGAGAGATTTTAGGAAAGTCTGAAGCATGAGTCAAGACAGGCTGTTTGTATGGAAAAGCTTCTGGAAACAGTTTAGGTGGGCCATTTGGATGAGGCAGGGTCTTACAGAACCTTGATGGAGGGGCTAACAGTGTTAACCAGTTTGATAGAGACTCAGATATGGTATCTGCCTATGTTCACACAATTTTAAGGGAAACTAGTGTCAAGGAAGAACTTCTAAAAATGGTTTTTTGTTTTCTTTTTGTCTATCTAGTAGACAACCAAATATGTGCAGCTATTTTTTCTACTATAATCAAACAGTTCCTTATTTGACAGCTCCACTTATGATGGGAACCACTCTAAAAAACTGGGATGCCCAAACAAGAAATTTTTTGGCATGAACAGAAGCCAACGATAACCCAGAAAACTGTACCATTCACCAATTAGTCAGTCTCTTCAACACAAAGGCAGCTGGTCTTCTAGTCTTTGGTATTTTATAATTAGCATACCCCATGCTACTATATTTTTGTCTGCATTGGCTAAGCTACTAGATATCAATAAATGAGGGGAAGTAGAACATGAAGAATTCAAGGAAGTTTTTAAATGATACAACTTTGAGGCTGAATAGTAAAATACTCTGTCAATTTTTATTTGACCTTCATGGACGGATAAAAAGGTTAAACTACTTAGAACAACATCACCTAGATGGGTACAAACTGGGATACTGACTCAGCCTCAGTTGGTTCCACAGGTATCCTCTTTTGTTCCCAGAGATCACTATGGCAAAACAGCAATTCCTGGCTCTGTCCTGAAAAGAGAAAGACAGTCTGCTTCATCCCCAAGGGGGAATGGCAGACTTCAATTGGTTGTGTGGGAACTCATCCAAGCTTATAAAGTATGTTGATGATTGAGGAGGAATGACTCTATCTCCTATTGTATTTCAGATTTAGACAAATCACTCTAACCTGCCTTAGATGCTCCTAACCAGAGGTTTGCCGTACAACTCATTTTTATGTGAGAGCTCTCATTCATAACCCCTTCAAGATTTTTCACAACAATCTCACCATTCCACCAAAAGAAAACTACATATTTTTGTTGTTGATTTTTCCACATACATGGATTGTTAACACTTTCCACATTAATGGCTTTCAATTTATATATATATTTTTAATATTTTATTATTTACTTATTTATACTTATTTATTATTTTTAGAGAGAAGGGCAGTGGGAGAGGAAGAAAGGGCGAGAAACATCAGCGTATGGTTGCTTTTCACCTGCCTCCAGCTAGGGACCTAGCTGGAGACCTGGCTTGCAACCTGGTTATGTGCCCAAACTGGGAATCAAACCAGCAACCCTTGGGTTTGCAGACTGGCACCAATCCACTGAGTCACACCAGCCAGGGCTTATTTATTTATTTTTAAGAGAGGAAAAGGAATGCCCATGTGAGAAACACCCCCAACTGAGCACCAAACCAACAACTCAGGCATGTGCCCTGACTAGGAATCCAACTTGTGACCATTCACTTTACAGGATGAGGCCAACCAATTGAACCACACCAGTCATGGCTGGCTTTCAATTTTAACACATTATTGACCAGCAATTTTATACAAAATATAATGCAGGTGCAAACATGAGTTAACTCGTGTAGCAAACTATATCCATCTGTGTATTACACATTGTTGACCAGAAATTTTATAGCAAAAGCTAATGCAAGTGTAAGCGCAGGTTAAATCATTATTCATCAAGAACGTTTGGGCTTGAAAACCTGAGTTTTTTCATGACTAGTCAACAATGTGTTAAAGAAGGTACTGACATCTGCTTTAGGAGATGCTATCACCACACAGAATGGTATATAGATTTAAAAAATGCTAGCACTGCATTACAGGTTTGGTTCAATTATTTTATTTTGTGAAGTATTTTAGCACAGCATAGCTCCCACATAAAAGTATTCTTCTCAATAAAAATGTGAAATGTTAGATTACTGCCTTATCCCTTTAGTAAATATTTGTCAAGAACCTACTTATGTGCCAAAGCTCTAGATGTTAGAATGTGCACAAAACAAAATTCCCACTCTCATGGGGCATTTATTCAGCAAGAAGAGACAGGCAATAAACTCATACACATGTATTGTGTTAGGGGGTGATAAATGATATAAATAGAATCAAGGTAAATAAGAATAGATAGCACTAGGGTAAATATAGGAAGAGAGTAAAGGAGCTGGGCTATTTTCGATCAGGTAGTGAAGGAAGACCCCCAATGACTAGATGACATTTGAGCAGAGGTACAAAGGAAGCAAGGGATCAGGCAATACGGATAGAGAAAGAGACAGCAGCAGATGGTCAGAGGGATTGTCAGCAGGAGAAAAGTTCTGCAGGGACTTGTAGGCAATAGGAAGAACTTGGAGTTTTATTCTGAGGGACTAGAGAAGTCCTTAAAATTTTGAGCAGAGGACTAACTTAATTGAACTTACATTTTCCAAGGATCACCTTGGCTATATAGGTGGCTATAGGAGTCTTCACTGCAAGGGGCCAAGATGGAAATGCAAAAACCAGTCAGGAAACTCTGGAAATACAAGCCCTTCAAATGAAATATACCTTATGAGTATGAGGCAAACAATAGCAAGCTATTAATTTACAAATATTGCTGTGCAAAAATATTCTGTGTAGTATCAATGATTCGCAGAGAAAGGCTGTGTAACTGCATAGCCCACTAGATTGCTCTTACTCAAAAAGAAATAAAATTATTCTTCCCAATTTTTTAAGAAAATGCAATATCAACAAGACATGTAAGTAATAAAGGCTACAAAGCAAATAAAATCATCATCAGAAAAGCCAGGTTTCCAGGTTTCCTCTCCCAGAGCCCAGAGCTCAGCTGTGGTAGGGTTACCTCCTTCCCATTTCCCACACTTCCCAGCAAAAACCATTCCCATGGCCGTTTCTTCACTTGAGTTATTTTCTCTTTCTGGGATGTCTTTCTAACTCTGTTTCTCTAATTAAGGCCTACAACTTCATTGAAATGCTTCCCTAAGACTCATTTTCACTGGCACATTTTCTGTGATTAATGTCACCACCTGCTGAGCATACCCCCTACTCTACAAGCATAAGTAGGAAAGCAAAATGCAATTTGTACAACATTGTACGTTAGGTGAGAGGCAGCGGAGGGAAGTGAAAAAACTCCAGAATGCACAATGAGAAATTGGAATCTTAATCTGCCTCAATCTTATGATCCTGTGCAAGATGTCTAATCTTCTAATTTGGCTTTCTTGTTTATGCAACAAGAATAATAAAGCCTACTCCATGCATTTGTTGTAAAAATCAATTAGATGATAATAATCACCATCATGTATTAGACAGTTAAAATCTTGTTCCAGAGCCTACACACTTAATCATTACTCAATATTGCTTCTGTGGTGACATTTATAAAACACGCAGTCTAATGTCTGATGTAGCAGACCTTAACACAAATACTAGCTGTCTTTTCATGTTTGCTTATCTTCCCTGATATTGTACTATTTCTCATTTCCCTCTAAATAAATGGACATTTTTTGGCAGGAGAAACTGCAACTTTTCTAGGTTTTCCCACTGGGACTGATACATTACTATGTACATCGTAGGCAATGGATAAATACCTACAGGATAATAACTAAGCAAAAAACATGTGTTTATTAATTAATTAGGGATATATTTACTAAATTATCAAGGTTTATCATAAAGTAAGCATTGATAGGAACAATGCTACAATACTCAACTTTATTTGTGAAAACAGCTAAGGACCTATGCTTCCTTAACATTCAATCCCAAAATTGATCAGATGATTTAGTTCATATACACTGACATTCACAATAAAAAATTATCTGCTGAAAAAATAGTCAAGTGAATCTATCATGCAGATGCCTCTAACCTCACCTAATATGTCATTGCTTCCCAGAAACCCTACAATTTTCTCTTCCTATGTTCCTGTTAATATTTTCAATATGTTTTTCAAACTCCCACCACCCATGTCATCTCCCTTTATTTTCAGCAAGAGACATTGCTTCCACATGACAAGGAAATCTAAGTGGATCAGATAACACTTCATTGCTTGTCCCCTTTATAAATGATCCCTCACTTATCAAAAACAGTCCCTCCCTCCCCCATCCAATGAAGGCTAAAGTCTCTTCCTTTGCGCCATCTTCCTACCTCCCAGCCCTACTTCAAATACTTTACCTCATTTGTTACTCCCTTTCTTACACGGGTCCCAACTTCTTCCTGTTTTCCCTTTCTACGGAGTCTGCAAACATTCAAATTATTATTTGCATACCAAAATCAAAACCAAAAATGTTTACCTTGACCCTCACTCTTTCTCTCTGCCAAATTTTTTAAAATAGAGTGTACATTTGCTACCTCCATTAAAAAATTATTGAAGCTTCCCATTTCAAGGGAACTGACAATGTTCTTACTGTAGAGTGTTATTGTCCTTGAAAAAACCACTCCTTCTTTAACATGATCTGACTTTCATTACTTTCTCTATTTTGCCTTCATCACGTTTGAAGGCTTCCTCCCACCCCATCTGTACATTTATGTTTCAGACCTTCTTTTCCCACCTGACATACACCCTTCTGGTGACCTCATTTCTCTGTTGCATAAACCACCACTTCTGCTAAACACTGGCAAATCCAAATCACTAGCTTTCACTTCTGCTGAGCTTCAAACCACAAAACCACCTGCCTATAGGCAACTGCAGCTCAGTGTATTCAAAAGTGACCTCATTTTCTGCCAGCGCCAAACCTGTTCCACTTCCTCTAGAACCAACCCTAACAACTGTGGCTTATTTACCCCATAGTCAATACCAGAAACCTCCAAGTCACCTTTGCCTCACCTCACCACAATCCTAAGGTACAGAGGAAGCACAAGGGTTCTAGACTGACTGTGCTTCATCAGGAGAACTGGCATCAGAATCTTCTGAGGCAACCATGAGCTGGCCAAGTTAGAAAAAAACTGCAGGAAACTCAGCAAACTCCCTTCAAAGAGAAGACTCTCCTCACAAATTACTCTCTGCTCTCCTCAGCTTTCTTTCAAATTTTAAGCCCTTGGGAATTATTATCTGTATTAATTCAGAGCATTTACTTCATGACACTTGTCACAATTATAATTATTTCTGTAGGGGTTTGTTTAATACCTATCTTCTACTGTCTATCTCAATATAGATTCATACAGGTAACATCTAACTTGTTTACACTTCACAAATTCTCAATATGTTTAAACGAATGTATGATCCTCTATCAATTGTCTATGTCTAATTAACTATTGACTCCAGTGAGTTTTTTATTTCAATTACAGGGTGCGCATGATAAAGTGGCAAAATTTTAGTAAAATAAACAACATACCACAAAAGTGTTATATTTTGAAATAAATTTATCCTATGTGAATACATAAATATAGTCACTTTTTAATTGTTCAAAAAGGCTCCATTTGCTGCAATAATAGACTCTATTTGACTTCAGAACTTTGAGCATATTTTAATTAACTTTTCTTTATTCATGGACATCATAATGTTTTTAATTTTAGTTTTAACAGCCTCTTTATTGGAATGAGGTTGTTTATTAACTTCTCTCTCACAAATGCAGCATACATAATAGTCTAAAGGATTTGCACGTGGTGAACTAGGCGGCCAGATTTCCCTTGACCAGAATTCAGGAACACTGACACTGAAAAATTCTTACACCTTTTTGGCATTATGTGCTGGGGCACCATCTTGTTGGAAGATAAAATGACATCCATTTGAAACTTGCTTCATCCACAGTATACCTACTTCTCTCAAAATGTCAAGGTAAACATCAGCAGTCACCTCCACCTTGTGGAAACAAATGCAGGGTCTTGATATCTCCTTCATTGCTGACAACACCTAACACCATCACTATAACAGGAAATTTCATTTTCATGATAATTGGGACTCCATTAAGATTCTCACAGAGCCACCTGTTGTTTCTTCTGTTGACTATTTGGTCCTGCTGAAACTTCTTTTCATCAGAGAAGAAAATCAGAGGGTTTTTTACTGTGGAGTTTTTTCCATTTTGTTATCAGTGTCCTTGCTTTTTCCAAGTGCCTTTCTTTTGTCTGCTGTGTCCTAAACTGGCCTCTTCTAAGAACATATGATCTGTATCTGATATCTTCAGCAATAATCTTGCCAACTATTGCATCCAACATCTGCAGTTCTCTTGCTATGGAGCACATTGACTTTCCTGTATCTTCAATGATGATCTCCTAGATTCTGTGTACAATATCTGGACTTGTGTGATCCTTTCATACCTTATGCATTTTCCTTGTTGTAGCAACATCAGGATCAGCATCATACACCTTCTTCACATTGTCAACTGTACGTAAAAGGATGTTATTGAAATTGGCAATTTCCTTAGTAATTTGCCCTACATGTAGTCCAGAAATGATGGTTGGTCTAACATCATATTCCTTTGACATGATGGTTGCTCTCAGAATTTAATACTTTATATCTGAAACAATGATGTTAAATCATAACCTTAGAAACATAGTTTTTCAAAATTAATAAGAAGCACATAAAATAGGGAGATGCAACATTATTGCCAATTTATAGTGAGTATATTTATATCTATCTATAGATATCTATTTCCATTGCTGTCATTAAAGTTCAATTCATTCACAGATTTAAATGCTGTCTTATATCCTATATATTACATTGACTAGTTACTATACTTGAACTGTGTCAATACGCTTTATAACATTAGCCAACAAGTTTTGTTTCCATTTAAATTCAGTGAATATTTCTTTTTGGGGTGCATTCTTACTTCTTCACAACATCAAGCTAATAAGATGATATTTGCTCAGAGTCAGTTTCTCTTGAGGGACTGGCAGGTGGAAACCCCTCTTCAGATGATCTTTTCTTCCTTCATGTCTTTGGCTGTATTAGATAGACTTTATATTTTCAACTTAAGCACTTTTCCCTTAGATGAAGTCTTTGATGTCCTGGCATGTCAGGTAGTTTAATCATGGAAAAAACTCTTAACCTGTCCCTTTTCTCTTCATAAAGCATGAATTCAGGGCTACTCTACAACCCTAAAATTTCTTAATAGCTGGAAAAGTGACTTATTTTGAAAATAGAATAGTAAGCACTATAAGTAACATTTAAGCATTTCGAAAATCATCTACAGTCACCTTAAGGTTAACTTTTCAGTTTCTAAGGCTATAGAATTGTACCATTTTGGCTTGAAGCCAAATATTTAGACACATTGCAGAAGAATCCCATTCTGAATCTCCCACTCAATTTGCTGTTTTTAAAAGGCAGATGAGAACAGAAATTTAGTCTTCTTTATTGGCTAAGTGATTTCTGAAAGAGAATTTTGGAAACTTTTGAAGTTTCATTTTTATTCTTATTTAAAAATAAGCTAGCTTCCCCAAAGCTAGGAATGAGGTGGCAAATAGGGATTACCTGTTAATGAATATGGAATTTCTTTTGGGGTGATGGAATATTCTAATATTAGGTTGTGATGGTGACACATTTATTTAAATATACTAACTCAATTAAATTGTACACTTTATTTTTTAAGATTTTATTTTTTATTTTCAGAGAGAGGGGAAGGGAGGGAGACCGAGAGGGAGAGAAACAGCAATGTATGGTTGCCTTTCACCTGCCTCCAGCTATGGACTTGGCTGGAGACTCAGTTACATCTGGGAATAGAACCAGCAACCTTTGGGTTCACAGGCCAGTGTCTGTCCACTGACCCATCAGCCAGGGCTAAATTGTACACTTTAAATAAATTGTATGATATATCAATAAAATTTTAAATAATCCCCCCCCCACACACACACACACACAGATAAATAAGAATTGAGCATGTATACTAATTAGTTAGTTTGGAAAATGTCTTTAGACATTTATATTTTTATAGAAGTATTAGTTAGAGGTTTGTTTTTTAGGGATGTAGTAACCAAAAGCACATCTAGCATCCTAATGCTCTGAAAGACAATACTCGAGAGACAGGTGCTGATGTAAAGGAAAGGATTTATCTTCTGGTGCCATCTGGAAGATGGGGGCTCATTTCTCAAAGCCCAAATCCTAGGAAGATCAGAAATTCATGTCTCAAAACCTATCTCCCTATCTCAGAGGAGGAAGAAATCTTTATAAGGAGAGGGGAACGGAACAAAGAGATCAAGGAAGGGGGTTGAACAATTCTCTATCAGTGAAACCCATTCTGATAAGGCAAGCAGTGGCCCAGTGTGCACCTTCTTGGTTTAGTCATCCTGGCTTCACATCATCCTGGCTCCATGAATGAGAGTCTGTAAATCTACCAGAGCTGGGATGCCTGAAGGTCAGAGTCTGTATATTTCAATGTTAGTTCCTAGAACTCTATACAAACATGCTCTTTATCTACAAGCTACATATTAGTCAGAGCCAGCACTTACAGAAATAATGTCAAAAGAATGGTGGGGTGGATTACAATTTCCCATCATTACAATTTTCTATTGTTACAGGAATAGGCAACATAACTTTGTTGGACATTTTGTTGGAGAATTATATTAACATGGTATATTTGATAATATTTTGTACTCAAAGATTTTTCTCTTCTTAATTCTCCTCATTCCATAATATTATGAAGAGGTTTTGCCAGACAGGAGCTTGGCCCAGAGTGGGTCTGCCTAGGGCCAGCTGGTAGTGTGTGGGTTCTTAACTTTGTGTTGGAAAGATTTCACAACACAAGTCCAGGTGACTGTGAAGATCTGTTTATTAAAACTGGGACCAGTAAAACAAGCAAAGGCTTACCATAGAAGAAGTAACAAGAGAGCTAATGCTGGGCTGCCTTAGCCCACTGGGAAGTCAGAGGAAAGGGAACTTTAGGGGAGAGATTCAGGGGATTTACCTGAGACAAGCTGCCAGCTAGGTGCTCATTGCCTTCGAGTTTAGGAGACATGCACCTATGGGTAAAATGAGGAAAGAAGAAGGGAAGGAAATGGCATGGGCTGATCCCCAGGAGAGAGAGAGAGAGAGAGAGAGAGAGAGAGAGAGCGGGAGGGCGGGGCACCATCTAGTTCCTCTGTTTTGAGGCTTTTATCTCTTTCTTTTTCTTGCTGGGAGAAATCTTAGTGGAGGTCTTAGGGAAAGGCCTCAGCCAAATACTCATCAGTTCTGCAGGTGTGCCCTTTCAGGGTCATGTTCCCCATTGATTGGTCAGTGGCAGGGCAGGGGTCTGTAGTCATTGTATTAGGTCCTGGCATCACCCATCTGGACCTGCTGTTTTTTTGGGCCTGGAGCTGAAATACACTCGGCCTAGGTGTTATCTATCGCCAGGGTGGAAAGGCCAGGAGGGAAAAGGTTAAACCTGAAGGCCCGGAGAGAAGAGGTCCTTGTTTTCCAGTTTTGCCCCCTGGCAAACACTGGGGGGCTTCTGCCCTGGTGACAGTCTCCACCTGGTTGTAAATTGCTCAGCCATTGTATTCAGCTCTCTGTCTGAGTTTCCCTATTCCACTCGCCAAGGAATTTTCCTAGCTTCCTGTCTCAGAGTGAATTTCCAAATAAATCCCAGTGATATTTTTATTCTACTGGTGGAACAGGATTATACATGATCTCATAGTTCATCTTTGAGGGGATCTGGAACTAGCACCTCAAACTTTTCTGAAGAAATTGTTTTTCTAACTCATGGGAGAGTAAACTTGTATCTAGGAGAATTTGGGGTATGCATTCTGTGTAATGAAATTATGGGTAATTTTTATTTTCTCTTTTTCAAACTTCTGTATCATGTTATTTAAAAATAACTTTACCTTTAAGGAAGACTAATCTTTTAGATTTTCTTATTATGTGAGCAGTTTCTTCCATTATTCCATATTCCTTTTTTAAAGAATTTGACCTTTATATTTGAATATAAAAAGGGATGCAGAAGCCACACAAATAAAAAGCTAACTGAATTATTATAAAATAAATAACCTTATAACCACCACTCAAAGGAAGAAGTAGGACTTTGATAGAAGAAGGGAATAGGACTGCTACCCCAGAATTACCTCTTCCCATTACACGCCCCACCTCAGTTTCAACCTTTGCTTCACAACATAATTAACAACTATTTTGACATTTAAAATAATTACATCCTTGAATTCCTTTATCGTTTTGTAATTGAGGCAAACTGGGGCTTTACCACTTGGCGCCTTGATGCGTGACCCAATAATTAGTGTTGAAGGAAACAGGTTTTCATTAACAGGGTTCCAACCTCAAGATGGGGTGGGGCTGAGAGCATTCTTTCTCAGAGCCCTCCTCTCCTCTAGGACTCAGAGACCCCTTTGGTTCTCAAAAGGTTAGAAGCCACAACCATGCCCAGAAGTTCCCTATTTCCCAATCTGTCTTTAAGCCAGTCCTGCAAACAGATCTCCATCCTCTCTGGATTGTGCACTTGTGGGTTTCAGAGTCGTCATCCTCTTCCATAGCAGCTCTCTCCTTCAGGCTCTGAGGTTCACTGTTCTCAGCCTCCAAGCAGTGGTTCGTAAATACATGTGCCACATTCTACTGCATCATGATGGAGTCCAGGGATTCACATGTGCCAGGAGAGTGGCTTCTCCCTATGTCCATCAGAAAAGCAGAAGTAACTACTCTCTCACTATAGACTGTATGGTTTCTCTCCTCCTCTTTCATCCCACCATCATTTAAATGCTCAGCCCAGAATTTCCTGTGTGGTCTCATATTAGGCCCCTTTTATGATGTTACATTTTTCCAGTTCCTCTGTATCTTTTATTTTCTTTCATCTGCCATCTTTAGTCAGGACAAGTGTCCCCAGTGACACAGGGGAATCTGGGGTGGGCATCTTACTTCTCTGGCTTCTCACAAGTTGCTGTAGACTATTAAAGTCCTGTATGCCTTTTGCCCTGGGCAGAGGTCCTTTACCTTTCAAGAAAGGCCTGACTATTAACTTGCCATTGTTACACAGAACATTTTAAACACTCTATCATGTACTTTCCCCTTTCCTTAACCAAAGATTATGGGAGTTTTCTCCTATTTTCAGGGCACCCTTGCTCTGTACACCATTATAGTTTCATCACCCAAGTGCAGATTCCTAATTTAATGTTACCAATTTAAAAAAGTTCAAGTCATTAAAGTATTTTTGATTAGATATTTTCCCCCATTCTTTTAAATGTCATTATATTTGAAGTGAATTTCTTATAGGCCACACATGGTCATTTTTTTCTCCTCACTCCGTCGATTTGTCTTTTTTATTTATTTTATTGTTCAAATACAGTTATCCTGATTTTTCCCCATTGTTCTCCCCTGCCCCACTCCTGCTCCCATCATCAATTTATCTTTCAATTGCTATATTTAGAGAATATACATCTAATTTAATTATTAATATGTTAGGGTTTAAGTCTATCATTTTGGTTTTTGCTTTCTGTTTTTTCCATTATTTTTAGTTATCTTTTCCATTTTTTTTGTGGGTTATACATTTTTTAGAATTTCATTTTGATTTATCTGTAATGTTTTTTAATCTATCTCCCTGTATAGATCTTTCAGTGTTTACTTGGGTATTACATTATACGTACACAACATCATAGTCTACTGGTTTCATGCTGTTTTTATACAATGTAAATGCGGAATCATGTGTTAAACTGTGACCTGCTCAGTAAAAACTGCTTAGTCTAATGCTAATTCAAGTAAGGTAAGATCCCTTTTTTTGATGCTGCAGTAAAAAAATGCAGTAATTCTAACCAGTTTATGGTTAATTATAATTTTGTACAAATTATTTCAATATGATGCTAATCCTTATGTTGTAAAAGTGAATGGTGAGGCTAATTGTTCTGATATAAAAAGTGAAGAATTAAATCCTGAAATGAGAAAAATAGAAATATAGACTAACACAAGGTATGCTTACTAGTTATAAGTTGTAAAAACAAGGTAGATTTATACTCTTACTTAAAGCTAATGCAGTTGGACACTGAAAATTGAGATAAATTACTTATCTGGTATTTAGAAAATTCATGTTTATTTGAAGACCTTGGTTAATATATGTAATATTTTGAATTATACAAAACTTTTGGAATAGACTATTAGAAAACTTAATGAACAACTAATATTTTTGCATCCACTTGGTTTTAAAGGTCGGTGTAATCATTAGCTACTGATTTTATAGGAGTGTTTCCAAATCTTATCAACCCAAATTTGAACTGTCATACATATTCTTGTAAAATTAAATTTATGGTCCATGTATTAGTTAAATTTTGAGTATTTGGAATTGAGGTAAATTGTACTGCAACAAAAAATGGTAAAAAATGGAATAAAATGAGTCAGAGAGAATACTTGGTATCTAACAAATTGGAGATGAGCTTAATTACTTCTTAGAAATGAGAAAAATAGAAAATGGACATCTGATTTCCACTGGGTCTGGAATATTGCCTTAAATCTGTTTCCTTATCCTGCAGACCAGAATAGCTCTTGGCTTTCTTCAGAGCCTTCTGTCCTATAATTTTCTTTCTGCCTGAGGACACTCTGACTTGGAAATGCAGCATACTTCAAGCTGACTGGTTCTGCCAGTTGTCCATTAAAGGTGCTCTATTCAACCTTGAATCTTTGTGTTCAGTGCAGTCTCCTGGATTGCTTTTTGTTGATACCATATTCTCTACATTTTGCCTCATTGCACACACTATCGACTCATAGACCCCTGGTACATTGTTAGCTTTCCTCTGAAGGACAGAAAATATAACTATGAAATGTTGAATTTTTACTTGAATTCAAGTACTTGTGTTGTTCAATGTTGGTTCTAAGTTGAAATTGAGAAAACACATTTGTGTCCATAATTTTTGGCATGGGGTGCTTTATTGCTATCATCGTTGTACTGGTAAGAGGACAGGAGTGGTAACAAAACAAGTCTGATTCTTGTAGACCCTGGAGAGGTGTCCAGCTGTAGCAGTAGTGATCCCAAGTCCAGTCCCTCTGCCTTCATTATAATTCATGCTATGTCACTCTCAAAAATATATTTATGGATATTTATTTCTTGTTAAATTTTAGATAAGCCCAATTTTTATATGCTGTTTAATTGCTTGTTCCCAACATTAAGTTCATTTGTTTCTCTCACTTTAAGACTTTCAAATAAATTTTCCTTTCTTATTTGAAACATCTTTCAGTTAAGATAAATGAGCCAAAAGTAGAGCACTCATTGATGTGCTTTCTTTTCTTTCAGGCTTGATAAAAGCTCTTTCTTTGCTTTTGGAATAGAATGTTCAAGATCTAGTCTGGCAGGAAGTCAGTCTCTGCAATGCTTCTCTGTTGGAAGCATTGATCTTCATTCTTTTTTCTTTTCACTTCTTCCCTCTAGATAGTGATCTAGGGACCATAATTCTGGTTGTGGCTGACAAAGCTTCCTATACTAATATTTTCTCTCCACCTGAGCTCTGCATCATCACAGATCTGTAGTTAAGAAGTTGTCTCTGGAAAATATCTTTGTAATTCTCCTCCCTTTATTCACAGTTCACAGTTATTTGTTTAACTCTCCAACTCTTTGTGCTACTGGAGAAGTTTTTAAATTTAGGAATGGGAAGTACTAGGAACAAAATTGACATATTATGTCACTCAATCTATACTTTCTATTGTTTCAACTCATATCAACTGATTGTAGAAGCATCAATTGTATTAACTACAAATACTAAAATGAAGTTTCAAAGTAGAGTGATTAATGTCATTCTGGTAGACATATATTAAAATTGGACTACAATACCAGCTATTATTGAGGACAAAACAAGGATTGTGAAGATTGAATTGACTCAATGAACCAGGAAATATCATTATACCACCAGAAGTATTTTAATGATTATAAAGAACATTAGTTAAACAGGTGAGTTATGAGTTGCTAATTTGAAATTCACTCAACATAGCTTGATTACAAAAGAGAACTTACCATCTACCAATTTCACAAATTCAATAAGATTGCCAGTTAATAAGATTTTCAGTATAGTGAAAAAAATCAAGATGTCATAATAACTTTAAAATGTGTAATACATAAACTTCTGAGCAACACTAAACACTTTTTTGACATAGTAAGTGCTTATATGTCATTTTTTTCATATTATTTGCACATGTTAGCTTTATATTTACAAACCAAAGTCAACAGTCTACAAGAATATATTTTATTGTTTATAGAGTACTATTTTTTATTTAAAATACAAATTCTATATAAATTCTATATTTAATCACTTTTTATTTTAAAGATTTTATTCATTATCTTTAGAGAGAGGCAGAGAGGGAGAGAGACATTAGCATATGGTTGCCTTTCACCTGCCTCCAGCTACAGACCTGTCTGGAGACCTGGCTTGCAACCTGGTTGTGTGCCCTGGCTGGGAATTGAACCAGCAACCTTTGGGTTTGCAGGCAGGTGCCTTATCCAGTGTGCCACCAGCCAGGGTTATTTAACCACTTTTTATCACGCTATAGGCCTTGAATAAAGCTGTATCGAGACAATTAATTTTTCATGGATTTAGACATTTGGAGATGTAAAAGGCTATTAATATTTTATATCATTCATTCCTGCTTATGCTCAGAAATAAACACTGGATGTATATATACACTTGTGGTGGAGATAATGCTGCAGTATTGTTCATATTGTACCGATGTTAGATATTCATTTAAATCTACTCCTTTAAATCTACTTTTCCTCATTCTGCACCCAGCTCTGTGCTCTTGTGCTCTCATTATCCTTGATTTGACAAATAAGAGGTATTAGCAGGAAAGCAGAGGGCAGAACAGAGAGGGACTAGGGTATTTCTCCTCTCCTTTCTGAGTCACAGATTGTTGCTCTCTGCTTCCCTCTGTTTAAGGGTGCAGCTCCTGCCAGGTGATCATTTCCCGTAGCTACAGCATTTCTTTGGACTGTGGTAACTTTTTCCTTTCCTTTTTCTTTTCTTTTCTTTTCTTTTTTTTTTTTTTTTTATATATTTTATTGTTGTTGTATTATATCCATCCCCTTTTTGCTCCCCTCTGTCCTCCTCCCCACCCACCCATTCCCCCCAAAGTCATTCCCACCTGTTTTCCTTTACTTTTTCAAACCTTAGAATGATCTTTTCCCCTTCTTTGGCCAAATAGGGTGCTTTTCCATGCCTTGATAGTTTTTCTTAACTCCTGCTAAATTTTTGTAAATAGTTTTTATATTAATTTACTAGGGCTTTAAACCAACACAATTTTCCCTAGTTTTAAAGGCCAAAGGTCCAAAATGAAGATGTCAGCAGGGTCAGTTTCTTAGGGAGGGTAGGAAGGATCTATTCTATGCTTCTCTCTGGTGGTTTTCTGAAATTCTTGGTGTTCTTTGGCTTGTGGATGTATCACTCCAAACTCTATCTTCATCTTCACATGGCCTTCTTCTCTTTTTCTCTTTGTCTTTTCCTTCTCCGTTTCGTATAAGATGCCTGTTATTGAATTTAGAACCAGCCTCACCTAGGGTGATCTCATCTTGAGATCTTTGCCTTGATTACATTTGCAAAGACCCTTATTTTGAATAAAGTCACATTCTGAGGCTCCAGGAAAACATGTCATTTCGAGGCCACTATTCAACCTACTACTGTCCCTTCATTAAACTCTCCTTACTTAATCCTATTTGACCCCAAGAGAATTACTGTTTATAATATTTCAAAATAAGAAAACTAGTATTTTGTAATGAGCTTTTTGATGAAGGAAGATACTCAAAATAAAACAATGACAGTGAGACTCATGCTACAATAGAAACTAGAAATATATTGTCTAAAAGGAACACTGGCAAAAAGTATATTTTTACTGTCTTACAACAAGGAGAGTTTTTTTTTTTTTTTTTTTTTTATGTCCCTTTAAGACAACATATTTCTAGTTCCCTTTGGAAATTCAATTTTATAGAAATAACATTATTAGGTTTATTTGAAGTCTACTCCTTCTATTAGAGTAGGTTTAATAAAAGCAAACCAAAAAAACTAAATAAATTGTTTAGTTTTATTCTTTAGTATGTCATATGTGAATGATTGGGATACAGATGTATGTTTCAAATTTCCGAGTCTGACATGGTTAAACAGCAATCTCCCCCACCCCAATGATCTTAGCAGCTCAATAACTGTTAACTGCATAATATATCAATACTATTAACATAATTCTCTAGCAGAATAACTCTGGGAACCTGAAGACCCCAATTAAGATACTTTCCCCATTGTGTCAGAAAATACCAAAGAATACAAAAGAGATGGTGGTAAGAGTGGAGGATAAAGCTGCAGCCCTGGACAACCTAGGTCATGGGGAAGGGAGGCCGAAAGCTTTCTGTTGAAAATACAGAGTAGAAAACCTAAGCAGGATACTCAGAAGAGGAAATACAGTGAAAGAACCACAGGATCTGGGTCCAACCAGAGTTAAGACTTTTCCTATAGTCACAGTGGCTGAAGCTTTTCCATTAGTTTATATTAAATCTTTCCCTCCTCCCAATGTGTTGTATTTAAAGAATTCATGCTTATTAGCTGTGTAATGTCTTACTGCAGAGTGCTAAGTCATTTTGGATGAAACCTGTATAATTCTTTTAACCTTGCCAAGTAAAGAAACCCTTCAGATTTTGTTAAAGTGGATATCAAATGCATTTTTTCTATCCTTATAGAAAATTCACCAATTCTGGTGAACTAGAGAAAGCTAAAATCATATAACACCCACCCCTTCCAGAATGTTGCTTTACTAAACTATTTTATAAAAAATCTGGATGTGCTGCATGGCACACAGAGACAAGGTCCTATTTTTGTCTGTCAGTTGAAAACACTTCAACAAAATGTTTAAATGGGAGAAAGTAATCGCTGTCTTTGTTTTGTTATTGTTCTTTGAGAAACCTATTTGAAAATGACATTCTACTTATTATAGAAAATGCAAATCTTTTTATATTTCTAAATGTTTTATTTACATTGAACAATCTAGTAAAATTAAAGTCTTTCTTTTTCCATGGCAGAAATGAAAAATTGTGAAACTGTAAATCTGCATATATTTTCATTCAAATAAAAGAAAATAAAATACCACTTCATGTGGTAGAAAGGTCTTGATGAGCAAGATAAATATGACATGAAATAGATTACATAATAATTCACAGCTGTGATTTGTTTAATACATTATCATTGACTCATACTACCTGTTCACATTAATGGCTTAGCATAAATCATTTTTATCAGTGAAATTGTATTTAAATTTTAAGAGTAATGTAGTTTATGACAGATTTAACTGTAGTCATCAACTATACACCATCCTGTTGCTTGAATGTATGTTTTTAAAATCTTAATATGTCATATAATCAGAAGTGTTTTGTGTTAATATATGGCTTTGCTCATTCTAATCACAGCATTGGAAGAACAATAAAGTTTATGAGAGTCCTATAAAATTCAACAGTTTGATGGAATACTAAAAAGAGTAATTAGTATACGTTATGGAACTATGTTCTGACAAAAGTTAGATTTTTTTCCAGTGACTCGGAGATAAGCTTTTCAGATCATTAGCTTACCACTTACCATACATGAGCAAGGGTAGCGCCTGGGTCTAAAGTTTTGGAAAATTAAAATTATTTCTCAAATTGTTATTGTATCACTGAAATGTGGCTCAAATATTGGAAATATTGGAAAAAGAATGCCCTAAATATGTAATGGCAGGATTTTATACCTAATAATAAATCCCTCCTCTTTTTCTTCAGTAGGTCAGCAAAGTCTTTCTGTGAAGGGCCAGGTAATAAATATTTTTAATTTTGCAGACCATACTTCTGTTTTAACTGCCTCATTACTTAATTCTAGTGTGAAAATTACATGAATAATGAGTAGATAAATGGATGTGACTGTATTTTCAATAAAACTTTATTTACAAAAGCAAGTAGGAGGCCTGATTTGGCCAATAGGTTATAACATTTTTTGATTAGCTGAACATTTGTTGATGACAACAATCAGAGAAGGGAATCAAGACATCAGCCATTCCAAGGTTCCAGTTTTCTTCCACTTTTTAAAAGTTAATACCTAAAGCCACAGGAATAGGCTAATGAGCTTTCCTAGTCTTGGGACTTCCAACTATGTGGTATTTACCACATGATACATTTATAGTGTTAGTTTAACTGGTGAAATCAGTGTATGAAATAACAGATTTGAGTCTGTATTACTTAAGAATCCCCAACATGAAGGCTCATTAAATTCCATGCAATCTCCCAATATCACACTGTCTCTAACAGGCATCCAAATTTCTTACTATTTTTAAAAATTCAAGCTGGCTAAAAGTCATGAAGTTATGTATCTGATTCCTTTCATTTGCATGGAGATTTTCTAATTATGACAACATGGGTGAATGGGCTATTGCCTAACTTGTGACCTGCAGAGTACATGTCCATTTTAATCTTTATGGAGAACTCCATCTCACTGAATTCAACTATTACTTTAACTTATCTGCAAATGAACGTAACTGGGTCTTTTCTTCTCATCTCAGTTATGTTGTCAGCCATTTAGATTTCTTCTTGTTATTTTACTGCCCAAAGCACTTTTAATACTCTCCTCTGCCTGTGTCACATATGAATGACATACTTTTTGTCAGATAGTTTTCTTATTTAATAGTTTGTTAAGTCCTGCCAATCACATGCTGATGTTGTAGCATGTGGTAGCCACACTTTATCTCTGAGGTCTGATGAAGTGCTGACTTCCAAGGAATAGCCAGCCACCTTCAGGCAGCATCAAGGGCCACTATCAATATCTAAAGCACGGGTGTTGGCACGGCAACTTCATGGTCCAGAACTTGCTAGCTTGCTTTTTGTGAGCCCTGTCCCACTTAGTGGGGTTAAGTCTTGGGGTCCTGCTCTTCAACTGCTTTTCATGTTTTTAAAAAAATTATTATATTCTTCCATTACCATTTAACCCCCTTATATACCTCTTACCCCTATAGTCACTACACTGTTGTCCATGTCCATGAGTCCTTTTTCTTTTTTGCCTGAGCCTTCTACCTCTAACCTCCCCGAACTTACTTATCACCCTGCTCTCTATCTAGGATTCTGTCTCCATTTTGCTTCTTAGTTCAGTTTGTTCATTAGTTTTCATATATGAATGAAATCATATGGTATTTATCTTTCTCTGACTGGCTTATTTCACTTGGCATAATGCTCTCCAGGTTTACCCATGCTGTTGCAAAGGGTAAATTTTCTTCTTTTTTACTGAAAAGAAATAAGTGGGAAATAGAGTTAAAAGGATATAAAATTGAAATTCATGGTCACAGACAATAGTGTGATAATTACCAGAGGGAAGGGGGTGAAGGAGGAATGAGGTGTGGAGGGGGTCTAATGTATAGTAACAGGAGATAATGTGATGTTAGGTGGTGGGCACACACTGCAGTGTATAGATCATGTGTTATAAAACTGTTTACTTGAAACCTATATAATCCTAGTCCCCAAAATAAATTTTTCTTAAAAAGGATGATCATTGTGTTTAATGAGTGCTTCCTAGGTCTGTCCCAGACACCAGAGATACAGAAATGACCAAACAGACAAAGTCTCTGCCTCCAAGAAACATTCATTTGGAGTAAGGAGAGCAGGTAATAAGCCATGAAAAGTTAACCTTTCAAACAAATATTTCTGCTGAGGTAAATGAAATATATTTCATATAGAAAAATAAATTCATAGGCTTTTATTATTTCTTCTTTTATAATTAATATAGTAGTGTTAAGGAAAGTAACTACTGCTTGGTAAGGAAGTCTAAAACCAGACTTCCTAGGCTTGAGTGTGCCTCTTCTGAGAGAGTAAATGAGTTAACTCATGGAAAGGACTTAAATAGAGCTCAGTACATAGTGAGAGCCCAATAAGTAATATGCTACTCTTATGCTACATGATGAATCCTCTGAAAGCCTAGAAATAAGATTGTTTTCACTATTCAACATTATTTTCAATTCCATGTCTGACAGTGTGCTTGCCTCTATTTCATTCTGTACTCTTCCTAGGGATTCCTCCTTTCCTTTTGCTGAGGGTCTATTTCTTTGTCTCCCCATTTTAGGTGGCTCTTATTTGTTTCTGCTTCTTAGATTGGTCTGCTTTGGCTTACTGTCTTAGTGGTGTAACCTTCAGTGGTGTAGAGGTACACTTTTTTAACTTCCTGAATCTGTGCTTGGTGACAGCAGCTCCAGTCCCAGTCTGAGTCTAGTCATCCAGTTGGAGACTACTGGAGATCCATTATCTTTGTCTCCTATAGTTGCTAATCCAATCAGTCTTTGATCAGTGGTCTGTTTTAGGCACTTCTGGGCAGGGCAGATTAACTCAGTTGTTAATCCAATCAACCTGTGACCTGAGGTCAGGTTTAGGCACCGTTGGGTGGAGTGGATTAAATCCTGTGGGTGGGGCTGCGGTTTCCCCTCAGGCTCCTGCCCTTTGAAGAAGAGTGGTCCACCAGCTGTATGGGGGATGGGTCAGCAATGGACTCATGGGCTGCTCCCTCAACTTTCCCCCTAAAACCACTGACCCAAACTTTCCCCAAGCTTCTCTAGTCTGTTCTGCCTTTTGTCTGCTGGAGCCCATGGTAGGTGGGTGGCACTGTATTTTTGTTTGTGATCCCCTTAAAAACTTGGTCTCTGTGTCAAGCCGGCTAAACCTGGAGGCTTTTTGCTTTTCATAGCTGGGTGCTGTTTTACTCTCAGCTGTGTTGCTGTAGGCTGGGAAGCCCAGTTGGGGGTTTAGATCCCACTTTTCTCAGGTGGAACCCCAGCTGAGATGTTTCTCTGTCCCTTCAGCTGCAGCCCATGGGAGCCCCACCAGCCTCTCTCATCTCCACACTTCCTACCGGTCATGTTGTGATGAATCGGCTCCTCTGTTCTGTCTGGTAATAAGACTTCTCTCCAGTTGGTGTTCTGTTGGTTATTCTGGATGATTTCTTCCCAATTAAGTTGTAATTCCGGTTTGGTGTTGGTAGGAGAGTGGTGTAGCTCCACTTACTCCTCCACCATCTTGGTTCTCCTGTTTGATCGTGTTCTTATCAGGAATTGTTTTATTTTATTTTATTTTTTGGTGAGAGGGTACAGAGTCTTTGATTTTTATGGCCAAATTTGATATATAGTTTCAACCACTTGCTATATAGTTTCAACTGTATGAAGTTGTCATTTTTATAGGCCAAGATGGTCTGTTATTGGCAGTATCACATGATTTAATTGAAAACCTGGGCAACCGAACTTGAGCATCTGGTAGAGCTCAAAAGGACTCAGGAGCCCGTTCCTACATGGCTGGTCACAAGTCAGGAAGAGAAGACTCCAGCCAACCAGGCCAAGTATAAAGGCAATGAAAGTATATGTCCTGCCCTTTCAGCTTCTGGTCAGCAGGGTGAGGGTGGTTGATGTAAATGCTACTACTGCTCTTACCAGACTCAAAGGGGCTCAGCTTCCTCATGGACAGGTCAACTTGGAAATAAACCCATTCTCCAGGCTCAGCTGTCTGTGCAGATGAGACCCTTTCTGTACAAATGATAAACTGTAACCCTTATCTCTCCTCTTCAGCTAGGCATTATTTTCTACCTATTGGGTCTTGGAATGCTGCATGAAAGCTGGCTTTGTTTTGTACACTTCTGGAAGCCTATGCCTTATATGAAGGCACCCTCATCTAGCTTCCCTTCTCAGTCATGCTATGATACCGCCTGGCCATTTGGGCTTAAAAATGAGGGAAGGGGGTTATAGTTAAATATTCTGGTCCTATTGGACAAACCATCTCTGTGGTTAGCTTGCTTCTGTTTTCCCCTAATACCATAAAACACTTTATTCATCTAATTCTCCCTTCAGATTCCAGACCCAGATGACAACCTTCTGCTTATCAACTAGCTTTTCCTGTAGGCATTCCCTGTTATATGGACTTACAAGTATTCTGTGACATTTATTTTTTGTTCTGAATTAATAAAATTGAATTTGGATATATATTATAGTCTGTTGAGTTTAGTGCATATGAATTTCTGCTTGTGAAAGCTGTCTCTATTTATAGTGTGCCAACACATCTGATTTCTATCTTCCAAGTAAAGGGATCAAGACAAATTCACCAAATACAAAATATAGTCTTATGAGGCCTTTTAAAAATTAGCCATATTTGCCTTTTCAAGTCAGATAGCAAATGCCTTATATCACCATGGGAATGAACACAAGTAAAAGTTTCTTTTTCTTAGTTCTAAATTTTTATATGCATTGCCCACTCCTCTTCATATAAAAAACCATAAAGAGAATATTTAATAGGATTTTCTACCTAGTTGTAAGAAATTTTTAACCAGGAGATTTTTAGTATATTATATGTTTTAGAAAATAACATTATTAAATAACTGTATTATATACCAATTACATAGATACCGACAATTTCAGAACTATTTCAGTACTATTATTGTTAAATATTTATGTTTTTTACCTATTTTTCTATTATAAATAGTTCTCTGATGAACTGTCTTCTCATCACTTTCTTGGGCACATCTATTATTTTTCCCTTTGTGCCAATTCCTAAAAGAAAAATTTATGAGTTAACATGTGTAGTTGTTTTAGACTGTTGATACAGACTTCCATTTTTTCAATGAGAGTATGGATTTACACTCTTACCAACTTTGAAAGAGACTTATTTCACTGCACACTCATCTATGCTAGTTTCATTTATATATTTTTAATCTTTATCATTATACATAATAGGTGACCTATACTACTGCATTTTTAGTACATTTTACTTCTAGTTATTAGGCTGAATTTCTCAAATGCTTTTGGTTATCTTCATTTTTCTTGTTATGAAACACATACCCACCATGTAATTGAGGTCTGTGCAGCATATAGGATGAGAGAGTGATGATACTGCAAGTCTGAGGCTCAGAGATGTTGGTTATTTGCTTTCTTCTTGAGCAGTGGTGGCGCTGGGGCTGTAGCTCCTTAGTGACTGACTTCTGTAACGGAAAGACCCAGTCAACTTCCAGAGGAGCTTTTCTTGTAGTAAGCAATACCTTTCCACAAAGCAATGGAAACTATCATCAGCTACAGAAACAGCTACTCCATTATGTATAGAATAAATCTAACTTCTCACAATCAATTTAAATAATTTAGATACTGACATCCTTTTTTGGGTTGGGCATTCCAAGCAGCAAACCCAACGGTGGTATTTATTGCATCATTATAAGCAAACATTGTCTTAATAGTCAGTTAAAGCTAGTACACTTGAAAAGCAAAATTTTGCCAATATATGACTTAAAAGGTCACTCACAAATAATTTGTTTCCAGTTGTTGAGCTTAAAAAATGACCACCTGGAAACATGAAATTTCTTGCTGGAGAAATCAGTCGTTATGAAGGTATTTTCTGATGTTGCACTTGGACTCTCTTGTCTCTGGTTCTTACAATCTCTGGAGAAAACCTGAAGCCTCTCTAAATGCCAAAACCCTAAATCTCAACCAGTGTTCTTTTAGCCTTGGGGGAGCATAGGGAGCCTGGCTCTCATCTATCTTTAGACTGGCTTCTCTGGCTGAGAAGTAAGGTCTTCCAGGGATTCCACAAGTTACTGTGCTTTTCTCCTGTCTGCCTTGTCCTGTGTGGCTTCCCCCAACCCCCAGCAACCTAATCTGCAGCTTTTTCAATTGACTCACAGCTCTCACTTGGTCGCTTAATGGAATCTATTTTTAAGTGGCATGAAGTATTATTTTCCAAATCTGTATACATCCTTTTGAATATACAGTGTTACGTAGCATAATGCTTTACGTGTTCAGAATAGTGCTTTGTTGTTCTTTGCTTCTGTTCATTTTTCTTCCTTTTCCTTTGCAATTCCCCCACAGAAGCTGCTCTAATCTTTTCTCACTGCTGAAATTTCTAAACTCCATACTGGGTCCTTACTGTCACTTAAGCCCTCCTCCCTCATGCCTTCTTTTCACCCATGAGTAGACACCCTGCTCCTCTCCAAGAGGGGATTTCTCTCTTTTTCCAAGCTTTATCCCAGAAAATATGTTCTCTTTCTTATAGTTTAGTCATCTTCTTTTTATTAGTTTATCTCATTTACAAAACAGGCTAAAGTTTCTTCATCCTAAAATGTTAATTTACTTCAGCCAAAATAAGTTCATTCAACTTGATGTTCATTTCTGTTTATCTTTAACATTAAACTTCCTGACAAACTATCCAACATTATGGTTTCTTCTTACTCACTATCAGTTAAAACCACATTCTACTGTAATTTTTAGATATATTTTATTGATTATGCTATTATAGTTGTCCCAATTTTTTCTCTCTGCTCCCTCCATCCACTACGCCTTTCCCTTCCACAATCACCAACCCCCTTAGTTCAGGTCATGCATTTAAGCTCTTTGGCTTCTCCATTTACTTTACTATTCTTAACATCCCCCTGTCTGTTTTGTACCTACCAATTATACTTCTTAATCCCTGTGCCTTTTCCCCCATTCTCCCCACCCCTGCTGATAACCCTCCATAGGACCTCCATATCTATGATTCTGATCCTGTTCTAGTTACTTGTTTAGTTTGTTTTTGTTTTTGACATTTAATTCTGCTTCTTCCCTGAGACAGTTCTTCTCACGGGCATCGATGACTTTTTTTTTTTTTTAAGATTTTATTTATTATTTCCAGACAGAGGGGAAGGGAGAGAGGCAGAAAGACATCAATGTATGGTCGCCCTTTACCTGCCCCCAGCCACAGACCTGGCTGGAGACCTGGCTTGCAACCTTGTTATGTGCCCTGGCTGGGGAATCGAACCAGCGACCTTTGGGTTCG
Source organism: Noctilio leporinus (assembly GCA_004026585.1). Taxonomy (NCBI): domain Eukaryota; kingdom Metazoa; phylum Chordata; class Mammalia; order Chiroptera; family Noctilionidae; genus Noctilio; species Noctilio leporinus. Next base: position 102,036 of record PVIW01004063.1, on the reverse strand, counting down.
CAGGCCGGCACCTATCCACTGTGCCCCCAGCCAGGGCTTTGATGACTTTTTAATCGAATAGTCTATTTCAAGTATTTTCATTCCTTTTCCCTGTGTAATGCTAACTGGCCACTCATTAATTTTTTTCTATCACTCCCATGCTCCCATTCTCTCCTGCTTTCTTTCTACCTCTTTGAATATTCCTTCTCAGGAACCTTCACAGACTTCTCTATCTGAGACTACTCCATGAAGCTCAGGATTCCACAATGGTTTCTTTTGTTCTCTCTCCTTTTTGCCTCTCTCTTCTTCTCTATTTATTTATTTATTTATTTATTTATTTATTTATTTTAGAGAGATGGGTAGGGAGAGAGGCAGAGAGGGAGAGAGACATCAATGTATGGTTGCCTTTCACCTGCCTCCAGCTACTGACCTGGCTGGAGACCTGGCTTGTAACCTGGTTATGTGCCCTAGCTGGGGGCTTCTCTCTTCTTGACATGTACGCACTCTTAAATGTACTTATCTCCTGCCATAGCTTCAAATTCTGTTTACTGTATACAGTATACATTCTACTCTGTATACATATACAAACATATACATATATATACAAATACACAGAATATGATGCAAATGCATGTTATAAAATATACAAATCGGAGCGTTACAATGCCAGATGATGGTGTATGCATATGTGTATCATTCTCAAGACAGTACCCAGCACAAATCATTTTAACCTTCTTAACAATGTATATGGATTATAGCTCATTTTAATGAGCCAATTAGAATAAAAAGGCACAGAAAAAGAGATTGTATATTCCACGAGAACAGAAATTATTGTAGTCATGCAGTTCCCTCAAAGACCTGCATGAGGCTTTACACATCCTAGGCACCCAGCAACTTTGTGTTATGTGTAAATAGTCACTGTGATCATGTGGCTGAACTTGCCCTGGAGAGTTTCTTATAAGACAAAGCACAGAGGCTAAATATAGATGCCACTCAACCAGCTGCAATTTCCCATAGAGTAGTTTTGAGAACCAAAGCTAAAGACATAACTTCAAATTACACGTGATAAACTTGTATTCAGATGCAACCTGTTTCTGGAAATTTGAATAGAAAAATAAGATTCTGTAAGCCACTAGGCCCAGGACCATTGCAGAGCCCGTGTCTTACTGGTGATTCTGATTAAGCAGTAGGCAAACGTAATTTTACATAATCATGTTAATCAAAATAAGAAGATGTAAAAATGTATGAGATTTTTGAACACTGCAACTAATTTGAGGAATAACCTGATCTGACTGCTTCATTTTATATGAGAAAGCTGGAGGGGTTAAATGAGTTCTTCAACTTCACTTAGCTAATTAGCAGTGGCAAATCAGGGAGAATTCCAGTTTCAAGGCTTGGGGTTTAATGTACTTTATATTATAAAGCAGTGCTTATAAATAGTCAAAGCTGTTGTCATTTCTGGCAGAAAAATTAAGTAAATAGTCCTTCCTCCTTAATTCTGGATCTATTTATTTGTTCCTTCTTAGATATATAAGCTGCTGAGCAGGTGAAGAAAAGTGCTTCACTCAGCATTGTGAGTCAAGTTTCCAGGTGATATTAACATTGGTGATAATGCTGTTAAGTTTACAAGTGTCTTTGTTCCCAAAAGGCAGTGGGTAGCAACTTTATATACCTTTATCCTTTATTTGCTCCACAAATATTCATTTAAAATGTACTTTATTTCAGTCATAATACTAGGAATCAAGAATAGAAAGATAAATTATAATCTGGTCTCTTATAAAGGTAATGTTAGCATTCATTAAAGGTTGATGGAAATAATATTAAATGGCTCTATTATTTGCAAATTATAGCATATATAGCCAAAATAATAAGTTAATTGCAATTTAAACATTATAGGTGCTATAAATCCATATGTAAAACTGTATAGCATGATCCTGTGGGCAGATATAAAGGTAGTGGGAGGAGGAAAGAAGACAGTCATCATGGTGGCAGCCACCTCTATGTTGGGTTATGAACAAAGATGCTCTCGAAGGGATCATAACGCTGGAAGTATAGAAGCAGGAAACAAGAGGTAAGACTCCAGGCAGAAACAGCTGAGGAAGAAACTTCATTGAAGTGAGAATGAAAGGCAGTGCTGTGGAGTTAGAGCTTAAAAGGAGGAGGAGGAGGAGGGAGGGGGGAGAGAATGGCAGGAAGCTGGAGAGACAGGGAGGAGCCAGGTTTTGGAGGGGCTTTACATGTTCAGGGTAAGGAATTTGTTCTTGTTTTTGAATAATTTTAGGGCCCATAAGTGTCACTATTTGAAAGCATTATTGAGCGTAACTTGTCTGTGTATACCTTTATAGTGTTTGCTATCAGATGGGAGAAAGAACTCTGGGTTAGTGTGAGCAGGCCAGAGCTTGAGTTCTTGTACTTTACTTACTAATAATTAGAGTTGATCATTCATGTAACCTCATGGGACCTCGTTCTTGTATCTGTAACATGGAAATAATTCACAGGGGATCAAATAAGATGGAAATTTAAAAACATAATGATGGAACATTATTATTCTGCTTATTTCAAAGACAGAAAACTTTTGATACAAAGGAAAGAGTAACTATGTCAGTAAGGGTGTGGTATTTCAAGTTTGCTTCCAGTTTGTCCTCTGGGAGGGTACAGAGAAAAGTACAGTGGACATTTCAGTGAGAGCTTATTCAAGGAAACAGAAACTACTCCATGTATTCTGGTTTAGGTTTATGGATTATAGGACTTTTAGAAGTGACCAGGAAGTGGACATTAGGAAATCTGTTGCTGAAAGTTAGGGGAGCTGACTTGGAAGGCCAGAAACATCAACCGTTAAAAGTTGAAACTGAAGCACCCAAAAGGCTAGTTTTGAAATGCTTGCCTGGAAGCGATTCTAAAAATCATGTAACATAACCTACATTATTTTATACCAATTTAGAAAAGTTTTGCCATGTGTGAAGGCTTCTACAAATAGTGAATCACTAAGTTTTATAATCAGGATGAAAGAATGCAAGTAATACTAATTGAAGTAATATAAGAAAATATCCCAAATAGTTTATGGAATCTTGGGACTGGAAATAAAAACTAACTTAAACATCATGTTAAATACAATAAATGCAATTTCATGCTATACTTTGAAAAACTGAAGGCAAAGCATGGCATAAATATTTTCATGATTCCTGTTTAACAGAATATTTTGAAACTGGGATTGCTTATTTGATAAACGGTTAAAGATGGACAATTGTAGTATGATTTTTAGAACTGGAAAGAACACTCAGTTTACAAGTGAGGTTTTAGAGTAGATTATTAAGAGAATAATTTTAAGTATCCAAAACCAATTTGAGACCAGTGGTAGGAAGTCTCCAAGATGACTCCCAGTAATGCCTACCCTTTGGTATTCAGGCCCTTGTGAAATACTCTCTCCTCTTAAATATAGTCTGAACCTAGGGACTTCCTTCTAAGCAGTAGAATATATAAAAAGTGATGGTATGTCACAGCTGAAACTAGATCGCAAAAGACTGTTACCTAGGTCTTGCAAAAATCCTGTCTTGCTGGTTCTTCTTGCTCATTCTGGTGAAACCAGGTGCATACCATGTGCTAAGGAACTGGAGAAGGCATGTGGCCAACAGCCAGTGATTACTTATTAATTAATTCATTAATTCATATAATTCCATTTTATATTTACAAAGTCCTTATTCAACTTAAGATATTAAATGTTCATTCATATTTTCTTTTATTGTTGCACTACATTCATCCTAAAATTTTCTCTAGTTTTATATTTTATAATTTTTACAATGGGTCCATTTAGAATTTATTTTAGAATCCTCCTTTTCAAAATTAAAAACATACACTATACTATTTTTTATATTCAGAGACCACAATGATCCACCACTGAAAAAACCTTCTAAAAGTTATTCAGATAATCCTGAAATATAAGACATTTTCCAAGTGATTTCACTAGAGTGACCATTTATTCAACTAGTGACTTTGTGAGTTGACCCAAATTTAACCCTGAAAGTACTCTTGGTCCAAATGTTAAGCACAAATGTGCAAGAAAAAAAACACCCAGTTTCTTAAAATAAATGTTTTACACCGTTAGCAATTGTTCCACTTAGGAAACGTGTGAATGTTTTCTCTTCACTTTCTTTTTTCAATCTGATGCTTCTTTAAAAGTGTTATTTTCTCCAAGTCTATGTGAGGAGCTATAAAAGAATACACATTACAAATAATAACAAGACTATGTATAGAATCAGGGATAAAGAAGAAATGCCAATTGACTATCAATTATCACTGCATAATGCATAACAAAAACCTGACTCTGCTGAAAATCTGAGGTGTTACTTTGTAAAATGAGATATACAGATCTGATGCTAGAATAGTTCCATGAGTCATTCCATATATAACTTTGAAACAAATTGGAATTGTCATTCTACATGGCAATCTGATGAAAACAAAGAACATTTTTGGAAATGCATTTCTTCTAAGTTATGCTGATTGATACAAGCCAAATAGTGAATTTGGTTCCCTATTAGGAATAAAGTCTCATATTTTAAGATAAATGTACTGACTGAGCAAAAGTTAGTGTAAGCTTTATCTTTTGAGCAGTATGGTTTCACTGATTCATCATTTTTTCTACCCTAGTTCCTCAAAAGAATACAACATGTTATATTGTAGTTCTTATTCCCTAAGGAGTTCAAATCTTGGACTTCAACTTTTGGGCTATGGTTTATAATTCATTTTCTGTTCTTTGATAAACACTAAAAGAGTCTTTGTTTTTGTACTGTAAAAGTACACTAATAACGAAATATATATTTCCAAAATGATGTGTTTTTATTTAGAACATTACAAAAATTATCATTTTTTTTAAAAGAAAAATGTCACACATCAGCAATTTCATTGAGTTTAGCCTAATTTATAAGGTTAATGACTAAAAAGGGGTTAAAGGAAAACAAAATTGGGGGTACATTCTTAAACAAACTGCATCTTTATTTTCTTGTTGTCAAATGTTAGAAAGAATTTATTGCAGATTATGGAAAACATGCCAATTTCCTACCTAAACTTTTGTACTATCAGAACCTTGTGTTTACAAAAATCAGTGAAGTACCCAGTTAGAAAACTTTGCTTTCCAAGAGTCTTTGCAGTTGGTTATAACTCTGTGGTAGTTTTGTGATATGAGTGAAGCCTATTGAGTTGTGCTCTGGGAGAAGTTATAGTTTTATTGATATAAGGAAAAGATTCACGTGGCAATCAGTCATTTTGTGAGCATGGAGATGAACACTACAGGTTAAGAATTGTGGATCAGGCCCTGGCCGGTGGCACAATGGATGGGGCACTGGCCTGTGAACCCAGGGGTTGCTGGTTAAATTTCTGACCAGGGCACATGGCCAGGTTGCAAGCCAGGTTTCCAGCCAGGTCGTGGTTGGGGGCAGGTAAAAGGCAACTGTGCACTGGTGTCTCTCTCCCTCTCTGCCTCTCTCCCTTCCCATCTCTCTGGAAATAATAAAACCTTTAAAAATTTTTTTTAAATAATAATAAAAAGAATTGTGGATCAGTAAGCTCTATAGAATTTACATTCTTACTAACTTTTGTAAGCTACATTGGAGTGCCTACCCTCACACTTCATCTTACGTGACAAAAATGAATAAACACAAAACACACACATAAGGTTAAGCCACTATTGTTTTTATTATGGGTAACTTTGCCACAGTGGTTCTCAAACTGATGCAGGAGGTACCATCAGAATTACTTGGAGGTCTTGTTGAAACACAAATTTCTGGGCTCAATCCCAGAGTTTCTGGTTCAATAGCTCTGGAGATGGATCCTCAAAATTTGCATTTCCAACAAGTTTTTATGTGACACTGATGCTGCTGGTCCAAGAACCACATTTAGAGAAAGATTTAGCTGGATAACAGATGTGTAAAACAATTATAGGATAATAAGTAAGCTGCTTTAATTAATTAGGTACCAAAGTAAGGGATAAATAAGAAAAACTGCACTTAAGTCTTCCTGAAGTCAGAGGTGTAAATGGAGAAAGAATTGTAGTTGCAAGAATAAATATGAGCATCCTAAGCAAATAAATGGGAAGGAATGGAGAGGAAAGAATCAATGGGAAAGTATTGTGTTTTCTAGGAATTATGGAGATGCTAGTCTGCAAACCAGGGGTGTGTGTGTGTGTGTGTGTGTGTGGTATTAGGGAGATAAGGAGAACTCTGTATCTGTAAAACAGGAGGCAGATAATGAAAAGTCTTATACATGTGAAGGAATTTAGGTTGTATTCTGTAGTCAGTGGGAAAGTCATTAAAAATTCCAAGGGTAGGAACATACATGCTTGGTGTGTGTGATAAAAAAGTGATGGTGGCAGTGTGAAGGGCAAGCTGAAGGAATATAAGCATAGAAGCAGAAGGCTGGTAAAGGGCCATTGCAATTGTTCAGATTGTGTTGATTTTCAGTTTCATGGTTTGATTTTTGTGGGAAGATGTAAATGCTAAAAGTATTATCGGACCAAAATTAAATATGTGGATACCTTACTCCTAGCTGGATAACAGCACTTAATGAAGTACCACCTTCCTCTACCTGTTGTTGTCCTTCAGAATAAGGCTCAATTTTTCTTTTCTTTTTCTATTCTTTTCTTTTTTCTTTTATTTCCTCTCTTCCCCTTCCTTCTTTCCTTTCTTCCTTCCTTCTTTACTTAATAAAAGATGTGGCGATCTTAGAAATCAGAACATTTCTTTAAGATCTCTTTAATCTATTATTAGCCAAAACATACATATTCTCAACTTAAGCTTTAAGCCTTAGTTGTTCCTTCAGCAGAGATAAGATTATGTCATGGGGAGTACCTCTGTATACAGGGTGACACATGCTTTCCCATTTGTTGTCACACCTAAGACACTCACACATGAATTATTCTCTACATATTTATATCTAACTAAATCTTATATATAATGTTTACATTTACATTTCTTGCCATCAGTCAAACAAGAAGGGAAGCAGCACAATTTAGGCTCTGGAAAAACTGGTAAGATATCAGGGATTTGTAAATTGAGCTAATGCCTTTGTTTTAGTTGAAATATTTAGAGCCATTGGTAAAGAGAGAACAGAAGCCTGGCCTTCCAGGTTGAAGTTGCTAATATGTGTGCCTATACATATGCAGCTTGGTGATGATATCCAGATGCTTAGTGTCACTGGCTTGGAAATTTATTTTTTTCCCTGTTCACTTATGGGTAATGGAAGTACACAGAATGACAATAATGTACCAAAAAGCCAAAATAAAACTTACTACAAAACGATTTATAAAGGCATACCAGCTTTTAAGTTCATAGCTGTGGTTCAGTGAAGGAGGTTGCTATGGGAGTGTGTTGCTTTTCCCGGGATCATCACCATCCTCTTACCTCATGGGTCCATGTTTCCTTCCATCTGGATACTAGGACAATCAAATGATTAATCAGAAGCGTGCTCGGTGAGCAAAGGGACTTGTGTAGTTTTGCAGGACATTTAATCTGGGCTGGCTGATGTGAAGGTTGATGACCTTATCCAGTGTTGCGTACGCTTCCTATTGCCCGAATCTTGCAGGCATTTTCGTCATTGCCACCCTTTTGCATAGCCTCGATGAATCACCTACAAAATGGTCATCTCTAGCTCTTTTCTTCTCCCAGCTTTACATTAACTACCATATTTCTATTCTGAAAACATTTTCTGGATATCTTGGATATCATTATATCATGGTTTACAATAATGGTAGTTAAATTTTAGGTATTTTGATGCTATTTAAGGAACAAACATATTCTTTCTATTTAAAAATATGTCCTATTCTATTAAAAATGCTTTATTAGTATGCAATTATATTTTATAATATACCACTTACTATTTTTTCTATTATAATGAAAACCTAAGTTTGATTCACAAGTACAGGGAAACAAAAAAAATTTTAAGTGTACATACCTCAAATAATTGAGAGTATTTTCTTACTTTTTTTTTTTAACAAAAATGGCATTATGTTTAACATATTTTTAGGCACTAAGTTTTAATTATATTATGAATAGTGTATTTTCCAATGGCAATAAAAGTTCTATAATTGTTTAGAGTATAATTGGTAAATATTATTCTATGTATAGAGGTACTATAATTTACTAAAACTAATTATGGGAATTTAGAATCTTCCCAAATTTTAGTAGTATAAATAATATTCTAATGAAAGACTCTGTTTAAATGCCTATTATTTATTATTTTTTTAAATTGTTGCTATTACAGATGTTCCCAATTTTTACTCCCTTGCCCACCTCCATCCAGTTCCTGTCTCCAACCCGAACCTCACCAAACTGTTGCCTGTGTTCACAGGCGATGCATATGTGTTCTTTAGCTAATCTTTCACCTTCTTTTACCCATTCTCCTCCACTCTCCTCCCCTCTGAGACTGGTCAGTCTTTTCCATGTATCCATGCTTTTGGATCTATTTTGTTCATTAGTTTATTTTGTTTATCAGATTCTACATATAAGTGAGATCATGTGGTATTTTTCTTTCTCTGACTGTCTTATTTCACTTAGTATAACAATTTCCAGGTCCATCCATGTAATCACAAAGAATAAGAGTTCCTTCATTTTTATAGCCAAGAGGTATTCCATTATGTAAACCACAGCTTTTTTATCCACTCATCTACTGATAGCTACTTGGGCTGTTTCCATATCTTGGCTATTATAAATAATACTGCAATAAATATAAAGGTGCATATACAAGTATTTTTTCTGATTGATATTCTGGGATTCTTAAGCTATATTCCCCAAAGTTGAATCATTGGGTAAAAAAAGCAATTCCATTTTTAATTTTTTGAGTAAACTCCATGCTGCTTTCCACAGTGGTTGCACCAGTCTGCATTCCCACCAACAGTGCACTAGGGCTCTCTTTTCTCCACAGCCTCTTGAACACACACGTGCAGTTTGTTGATTTGTTGATGATGGCCTTTTCTGCAGGTATGAGGTGATATCTCATTGTCATTTTAATTTACATCTCTGATGATTAGTGACACAAAGCATTTTAAGATTATAACTATTGGCCATCTTTATTTCCTTTTTGAAAAAATGTCTATTGAGGGCTTTTGTCCATTTTTAATTGGATTATTTGTCCTCCTGGTGTTGAGTTGTATAAGTTTTATTGGCATCATTGATTTTTTCCTTAGCAACCATTTCTAGAAGAGTTTTGCCTTATGCATTGTCAAGTTGAATGTATCACTTTTCTATATGACCATCTGAATCCATTGTACAGGGGTGGCCAAAAGGTGTGGCAAGAGTAGGTTTACAATTGTTTGTATGGAAAAAGACATGCAAATTATGATTATTACAATATCTTTATTAACTCAAAGGAATGTCACAACTGTAAACCTGCTTTTGCAAACCTTGTATGCTAATGTTTTGTCTCAAGTTTGTAAGGTGATATTTTCTAATTAAGACCTCAGAATTTGCCCTGGCTGGTAGCACAGAGGTTAAGGTGCCGGCCTGCGAACCCAAAGGTCACAGGTTCGATTCCCCAGCCAGGGCACATAACCAGGTTGCAAACCAGGTCTCCAGTCAGATCTGTGGCTGGAGGCAGGTGAAATGCAACCATACATTGATGTCTCTCTCCCTCTCTGCCTCTCTCCCTTCCCCTCTTTCTAAGGAATGATGGGTTAAAATCTTTAAAAAAAAAAAAAAGACCTCAGAATTTGCTTGTTTTGTGAATTTAGAACTAAAAGTTTCATATATATATATATATATATATATATATTCCCTGTGCCTATGTATGAAATATGACATATATATGGCAAATAAGATAAATCTATAAGCACATACATACATTATAAAGGATATAAGATACAGCATAATATATATTTGTATGTACATAAGTGTGTGTATATGTAAATGCATACACATATATCTATATACACATGTATGTATATATATACATATATGTATATGTGTATATGCATATATGCACATATGTATACATGTGTATACACATATATGTAGATGTATTGTGCATGTATACATATACATACATACACATATATATACCTTCTTTGAATTTAGATATTTGTTCCATTAACTTCTCTATCAGCTCAAATTTAAACTTTCTAGGTACGAATTGTGGAATTTTATTTAAAATAAAGAATAAAATATATGATACAATTTATACTGAATTTCACTCTGGGAATATATATTTACTTTATTTGTTCCCAAAACATTTGCTACATGGGAAATAGTCCATGCTGGAATTCCTTTATTTCCACCCTATCACTTTATTTGTTTGGCATTTAAAAGTTCTTAGAGGCTATAAATGATAGAAAATTGTACTGAAAGTTTTATATACATGGCTCTGGATCAAGTGTGTGTGTGTGTGTATCTTTGTTTATCATGGAAACACCTATACTTTTGTATGTTTTTAAAACATTTATAAATAGCTATTACCTTGGTTTACAGTATATAATATAAAATTCTTATATGAGAATATTGGTATATCTAACCAACCCAGCAAGGCAATTTTGGGAGAAAATTTTCAGAATTCTATTTCTTAAGCTGCTTTAATTTGTGCCTGGTTTATTACCTTTATTAGATACTAAGTTATAACCAGAAAGTGGGTTGTTTTTCCATTAATGATTGGTAATATAGTTAACTTGCTCTACCTTTAAGACAAGTATTTTCAACCTAGAAAGACTGACTTCTACAGAGTGTATGAATGAATTTCACAGTGGGTGTGAACCTACTAAAATGATACAATCTTAATATTATGTTTATGTGCATTTGCACACTTTTTTCTCTTGTAAAAGATTCTATATATTTAAAATATCCAAGTAGTCTGTGGCACTTAAGAGGGTTAATAACCATAATGATAAGACATATTAGATATATCCCAGAAAACATAATTAAATAGAATATCTATAAATTAATAATCCAGGGGTTTTAGAACATTCACTAACATGGTAGTGTGTTTTCAAATATGACTTTTCCTTTTAGAGCACATTTCAAATATGACTTTTCCTTTTAGAGCACAATTCAGTTTTTATTGTGCTGCACAAATTGGGTAGCTGCAGCATACTGTGTTAGTTACATAAAGTTGTTCTTTAAAATTATTTTTAAAGAATGAGATGATGCAAAAGAAACCCTTAATCATAGCAGTTTTTTGATTGTACAAGTCAAGGTTAATTTACATAATTGCCTATGGTTTCATTTTGAGTTCATTTGTTAATTTTTCTTTTTCTGTAAATGAAGTAGCCAGGATGAAAAGAAATTAAGGATGTCAGACATTGGTTGTTATATCCTTTGTTTCGTTAACTTGCCCTACCAGAAATAAGCAACCAGAAGATGTGCTTCTTTCTCATGAGCCCTAAACTCTTCTTTTTACAGGAAGATGCTGAGGTGGGCAGGTGGATCATGCAGGGAATATTCAGCTCTGGCGGGCAGTTTGGCCCCAAGAAGCCTCTATCTCCATGGGAGACTATTAGTTACTCAGTCACAGAACAACCTGGAGCCACCAGCAGAAGGATCTCTGCACAATCTTTTCCCACTGAGAGACATCTAGTGGCTCTCCTGAGGAAACTCCTTTATTTCCTCAGGTAGCACCAGGTGATAACAGTGGGAATCCTAGTGGTATCAGATGACCAAAGTAACTAAAGTAATGTTTCTAAGAGGCTGAAAATAAAACCATTGAAACCAGAGCCCGAGACCTAGATACTGTACCTAAACAGCGTAACTCCTTGCCAAATAAAAAACTAACATAGGGCCCAGAACCTCTTAACATAGTAGACAAAATATCTAGGATACAATGAAAAAAAAAAATTACAGCTTGAATAAGGAAAGACAATTGGCTGACATCACCACCAAGGTGAATTAGATATTGGGATTTTCTGACAATTTTAAAGCAGACAGCTTGTTGAAAATACTTCAACAATCAATTATAAATTATTTTGAGAAAAACAATAAATTTAAAATCTCAGCCTATGTAAAAATTATAATAAAAGAAAAACAAAATGGAAATTATAAAACTGAAATACACAATATAGGGTGCTTGCAATAAACTGGCAATAACTTTGCATCTACTTATTTCATCCGCTTATTAATTTTGAAAAACTATGTTTCTAAGTTTATGATTTAACATAATTGTTTCAGATATAAAGTATTAAATTCTGAGAGCAACTATCATGTCAACGGAATATGATGTTAGACCAACCATCATTTCTGGACTACATGCAGGGCAAACTACTAAGGAAATCGCCAACTTCAATAACATCCTTCAATTACATACAGTTGACAACATTGAAGAAGGTGTATGATGCTGATCCTGATGTTGCTACAACAACAAGGAAAATGCATAAGGTATGAAAGGATCACACAAGTCCAGATATTGTACACAGAATCTAGGAGATTATCAATGAAGATCCAGGAAAGTCCATGTGCTCCATAGCAAGAGAACTGCAGATGTTGGATGCAATGGTTGGCAAGATTATTGCTGAAGATATCAGATACAGATCATATGTTCTTAGAAGAGGCCAGTTTAGGACACAGCAGACAAAAGAAAGGCACTTTGAAAAAGCAAGGACACTGATAACAAAATGGAAAAACTCCACAGAAAAAAACCCTCTGGACTTTCTTCTCTGATGAAAAGAAGTTTCAGCAGGACCAAATAGTCAACAGAAGAAACAACAGGTGGCTCTGTGAGAATAATGGAGTCCCAATTGTCATGAAAATGAAATTTCCTGTTACAGTGATGGTGTTAGGTGTTGTCAGCAATGAAGGAGATATCAAGACCTTGCATTTGTTTCCATAAGGTGAAGGTGACTGCTGATGTTTACCTTTACATTTTGAGAGAAGTAGTTGTACTGTGGATGAAGCAAGTTTTAAATGGATGTCATTTTATCTTCCAACAAGATGGCGCCCCAGCACATAATGACAAAAAGGTGCAAGAACTTCTCAGTGTCAGTGTTCCTGAATTCTGGTCAAAGGATATCTGGCCTTCTAGTTCACCACATGCAAATCCTTTAGACTATTATGTATGCAGCATTTGTGAGAGAGAAGTTAATAAACAACCTCATTCCAATAAAGAGGCTGTTAAAGCTAAGATTGAAAACATGATGATGTTCATGGATACAGCAAAGTTAATTAAAGAGTGCTCAAGATTCTGAAGTAGAATCAAGTCTAGTATTATTGCAGCAAATGGAGTTTTTTTGAACAATATAAAAAGTAATGACTCTGTTTATGTATTTACATATAAGAATATATTTCAAAATATAACACTTTTGTGGTATGTTTATTTTACTAAAATTTTGCCAATGTATAGCTTGCACCCTGTATATTAATGTTTGGATGTAGGAAGAGAAACCTCAAATTGACTCCAAAAAGTGAACTTGTAAAGAGATACAAATCTCTCAGAATCCCAGAAGAATCTGAACAATTCAGGCATCTGAACAGCACAACTTGGCCTACTTATTGATTTCTTTGGGGCCAGGTATGTACCCATATTCCAATCAGCTGTGGATAGTAGTAAGCAGATTATGTGGTAGAAATAAGAGTACAAAGGCAAGAAGAAAAGGAAGAAGAGAGTAGAATAGAATACAATACAATACAATACAGCCCTATCACAGTGAATGGAACATTATAATGGTTAGTATTCAAATTGCTCAAATACCCACAGGTGTTCTGGAATTCAAATCAATTCTGATGCTATCCACCCAGGGGTAGCATCAGATTCCACAGGATAAAAGTTCAGTCCCACAAGGCTATAACACCTATCCCTGAACCCCCACACACATATACACTTCTGAGAACAGATACACACTGAAGTTACCTGCTCTTCTGACCAGCTGGCCAAAGTTTGAAGGTTCCAACCACATTCTCTAACTCAGAATGCAAACTGCAATCCAGGTGCGTCACCTATACTTCTGACCAGAGGTTCCCATACTCCCTCGTTGGGTTCAATTAACATGCTAGAACAGATCCAGAACTCAAAGAAACATGTTACTTATTAAATTGCTGGTTTATTGTAACAGGGTATATAATATAACTCAGGGACAGCCAGATGGAAGAAATGCATAGCGCAAGCTGTGTGGAGACAGGGTGGAGTTTCCCTGCATAGACACGTATCAACCTACCAAGTTGTTCTCTGAACCCTGTCCTCTTTGTTTTTTATGCAAGCTTTATTACACAGGCATTATTGGTTAAATCGCTGGTCATTGAAGATTGAGTCCATTTCCAGCCCTCTTCTCCTCCCTAGAGTTCAAAAGGTGTCTCATTAACATATCAACAGACACCCATTTCACTCTCAACACTTCAGAAAGTCCAACAGTTCATGGTGGGATGATCCAAGAATTGTGTATGAAGACCAAATACTTTATAAATTATAATATCGCAGTATTGTTTCTGTAAACATTTCAATAGAAGAGGAAATATCACTGTCAATGGAACACTGTAATAGTATTGTGTCTAGAAATTTTATTTCCTTCTACGCACATGAACACACATCCCAAACATATGTATGTGCTACAGCGTGGTGTAAAATGTACTTCTTGAACATCAACTTCTGCAATTTCTTTCCAGCAACCTCAACACACCAACTGCATTCAGAAGGGAATTCCTACAAAATAGTTATATACTGTCTTTCCTTTTGCTGCTTGAACCCGATATTTTGGAGCCTGAGTTTGTCCTTTTCATGCTGTGAGTCACCCAATGCTCCAAAATAACCATTCAATCTCACCATCCTTACATTTTTCATCCCTTTAAATTACTTTATGATAGTAAATTCCCAAGCACCCAAAATAAACCACAGGCAACATAAAGATTGTTAGCTTCCCATTTGCAGACCAAAGGTGTGTTTTATTGCCCCTTATTCCAATAAAATCCAATAACAAATCTAAGTATTTCATATTCTCAATGCCCCGTACTTCCCAGGATCATTCTCTGCCTTAAATTCTCCTCATGTCAGGATATGAGTTTCTCAGCAGCCTAGAGCAAACAGAACAATCAGCCCTCTCTAAAAATAAAGCCTAAAAAACTGGAGAAATATAATCAGGATTTGTGCTCTTTCTCTTTAGAGACAGATTTAAGATTTAAGGTTTTGTATTTTAAAAATCTCAAATTTTGCTTAGTAGTTAAAAAGAGAAGTCTCTGAAATTAGCATTAGCCATTATAGTGCTGAATGAGACAACAAGATCACAAAATGTAAAATCAAAAACAGTAAACATTTCCCTCAGAAAACCCTAATCACGTATTTTATCCATGTCTTAGCAAGTGGGGACTCAGATGTACTCTCTGAAACACCAAGGGTATAGTATATATAGTCCATTGCATACCTCTATCATAGCAATTATCTATATTATGAATAAATTTTCTGTGCACATCTTAGTAAACCTCATTAGATGATAAGCTCTTGGGCAAGGATTCATACTTATTCAGTATTGTCTAACAGAATGCTAAGTATGTAGTAGGTGCCTTGTGCTATTGTATATTTCATATGTTATAGAGTGTACTTACTCTTAGGTAATCTATTTGCTATATTTATGCCTTTAAACTAAGTAATTCTTCCAGATATCATTTTAACCATCTGCCTGGACCAGATGGACAGCAACTGACAAATGAGTTAAGATTCTGACGCCCAAAGAAAAACCAAATAAGAACATTCCTGAAGAATATCCTATAGAACACTCCTGAAACCCATTGGAGTGGCTCATACAAGTATAAGAGTACAACTATTATTTCATATTTCCAAGTTCATGAGTCTGTGATCTCCAAAACATCACATCATAGTTAGGAGGCAAAGTGAAAGTTAGGTTCTAATTCCATCACTTATCAGCTCCATGACTTCAAACAAATAACAACTTGCCTTTGTTTCAGGTTTCTCATTTATAATATCAAGGATAATTAATGTCTATCTCATGTAATATAATCACACAGTGTTTTAAATCATGTAGCACATCATCTGGCACAAACTGAGAAAGTGACAACTAATAGCTTTTTATTATTATCACTGCTGCTGCTATATTATTATTTAAAAAGAAAGAGAAGAGTAGAAAAAAGCACATTATATATTGAAGTAAGACAAGTAGTTTGTTTTTTTTTAAGAAGAGACTATGTATAATAACTCTACATAAGTTTTCTATTGACATTGTATGAGAAAAACTTTTGGGTATCAACATTCATTGATATGAGAAAAATTATTGGTGCAAGAAAACTTACTAGTACAAGTAAGTATTTCTTTTTTAGATTTGTTAATGACTCATTTACTAATAATAGAATTTTTTCTTCTTAAGGGAAAAATAAGATAAGCCTTTTCAAAAGTAAAGTTGTAGAATATTTGTGTCCAAATTGTCACTGTGATTAAAGGTATAGTACAACCGTTTTGGTAAAAATAAGTGAGACTTGGAGTTTCTTCAAAAGATTACAAAATCATGAGAAGCTCCACACATATAAGATTCTTCCTTTTACTCATAATTTGAAACAGGTAAATCTATATTTTATTAAAGTTCAAGTATAAAATAAATTATTTCAAGTCAGTCAATGAAATGGGGACTGAAATAGCTCTAGAAAAATTAAGTATTAATTCTTTACAAAGGATTTTCAAGTGGACATTGAGCACATGAAAAGGTGTTCATCATTAATAATTAAGTAAATGCAAATTAAAACCATAATAAGATATTACTATACACATAACAGAATGACTAAAATAAAAAGACTGACAACATTCAATATTGGTGAGGATGTGGAGAAACCATAGTTTTTGTGCATTGTTGATGGGAATGTAAAATGATTTAAGCATTTTGGAAAAGGTCTGGCAATTTCATACAAATGTGAACATATACCTGTATTATGATGCAGCAATTTCAATCCCAGATATTTACTCAATAAATATTTTTAAAAGCTACATGTTTACCAATAAAAACTTTAAAATATTTATAATAACTGTATAATATATAAAAAGAGAAAGTCCAGATATCCATCAATATGAGAAAAATAAGCAAATTGCTATACATCCATACAATGGAATGCTGGTGAAACAAAAAAAAATTTTTTTCTAACACTCTAATAATAAGGGTGAATCTCAAACATAATGCTGTGTGCATGAAGTATTACACAAAAGAGTAAACTGTATGATTTCATTTATAATACAATCTCAGACCAAGCAAAACATTATTCAATGGTGCAAGAAAGAGTAAATATAACTTTGTAAGTGGTGAAGGTGAAGACTAAAGGAGAAAGGACATGAGGGAATTTTTCAGTCAAAGGTAATATTCTGCACCCTGTTTTGGGTTACATAGGTAATATGTATTTGTCACAATTTTCTTGACGTGCAATTGAGACTTGTGCATTATATTTTATATTACTTTTGCATCAAAAGAAAGACTTTGAGAAAATAGTGAGCTCTATTTCATGATAGGAATGCTAAAGAATGTAGAGAAAAAGATTGATGCAATTTACTTTGAAATGTACCAAATATATAAAATGAATTTGTGGATGCTTACAACATTGAAGTATAGGCACATGATAAAGTAAATATTAGTAAAATATTGCTGATATTTGCTGTATAGATGTTCACAATAACATTTGTTAAAGTTTGCTACACATTTGACATGTCTTATGGTGATATAAACAGTATCTTTCTTGAGATATTGGCAAAATATATACTGTTATTTTAAACTTTATTCTTATTTTATTAAAAATCAAATATCAATTTTAATTGCAACAAACCATCATAAATGCATCTTTTCTATAACTTTATAGCAATATGTATTTTAAAAGAAAAAATAAAATAATATTTATTCACAGATTAAGCCTGGGTCACAATATCTAAAGATAATGGAGCTAATATTTAAATAAACAAAAGAGGAAAATACTTTAATTTTTCCAGTACTGGAACACTTTCAAATGTTATCTCAACTTTCTCTTTTCCAGTACATTTTTTCCCTTTATCTAATATTAGATACATATAAACCACAGGGAGAATCAAAAAAACAATTTGGGAATTATTATTATTATAGTTTAAAACTAAATTATAATAATTTGAAGAACAAAATTCTTATTTAAAATTTTATTTTATAGAAACATGAAAATTATGCTGTTTTTCTCATATAGTATAAGAACCTATATAACAATGTTTAGGTTACAAAAATTTTTAAACATTGACAAATTATTATTTTTTTAAATGGGAGAATTTTATCTTACAATTCAATTGACATTCTAATTTTGTTATGAATTTTAACTGATAACTGAAATCAGGATTTACCATATTGTTGATTAGTTTCAACCTCAGTTATGTAACAAAAAGTAAAATTAGTCTCAATAAAATAACAATTTAAAATAATTTAAAAGTGAAATTGAAAGGACTTGCCTCATCAAGAAAATAAAATACATAATTATTCCTTATAATGAAGAATATCAATCATCATACACATGAAAATTATTAATGGACAAAGTTTTACAATTTACATCAGAAAGATTTAATGAATCTGATTATTTTGGGATGATCCCTTTTCAGCTTTTCCCTTCTTTCCCAGATATTCAAAGAGAGTACTTAAGAAACTAGTGTAATAATAGGGCATCTATCATCAATATCAAGTGATTTAGACTTCAAATATTTTTAACAGTTGTGGTCATTTGAGGTCTAAATATGAGCCATTTATTAGCTTTGCTTAAGTAATAAAACAGCCCCCAAACTTCAGTGGTTTACAACAGTATGTATTGTTTTACCACATTGCACATAAGTTATAACCAGTTGTGGCTCTCCTAAATCAGTCTTCTCATTCCTATACTCCCTCTTAGACATGCCACTCTCACTTTGGAGAATAAGAGCAATACAAGTGGCCAAAAACTTGTGCTACCTTTTAAAGATTCTTCCCCATGCATATTCACTTGCAACATGTAAATAGAACAAACCCTGGCTGGTAGCACAGTGGGTAAGGTGCCGGCCTTCGAACCCAAAGGTCGCAGGTTCGATTCCCCAGCCAGGGCACATAACCAGGTTGCAAGCCAGGTCTCCAGTCAGATCTGTGGCTGGAAGCAGGTGAAAAGCAACCATACATTGAAAAATAAAATAAAAAAATAAGTAGAACAAAAAAGGACTCAAAAGCAAAAGTTTTGAGTTCAGTATATAACCTAAGGAATAGGCAACCAGTAGCTTTTTAAAATAAACTAAATTTGTTAGATTTAGAAAGAAATTTGAGGTAGAAAAAAAAAGGATTACCACAGGATAGAAATCACTAGAGATTTGAGGGGGGAGCAATAGTTTTTCTCCTCTGCTAGAATGCTAGTACATTTTTGTTTAAATGAATGAAATGGTACTACAAGGGAAAATACATGTAATCTTGCCTATGAAGGGGAACAGAAGTAGAAACAAAAAATGAAGAAAAGAGTGTATATAGTACATCAGAAAAGGGAAGTATGCCAGAAAAAAAGATGCAAGAAAGAAATCATGTATGGAAGAACAAGGCTTGGGAGATAGCCACTAAACTATGTTCTTTGAAGAATGGGTTCAAACTGAAGAAAATAAATTGAGTTAAAGAAGGGGGAAATGGTATAGAATAAATTGTGCACTATGGCAACACCAACCTTGTTACATGGAAAATCAAAATTTTAGACAAAAGAAATCAGAGGAAAACAATCAAATTTAACATCATTTGTTGAACTATACCTTACAGAAAAATTATAGACTTTCAAAACTCTTCTCAGAAGTCTACAAGGGATCAAGGTGGGTCTGCCCCTTCACGATCTGGACTATGTGGGTCTTTGACTTTGTGCAGGGAAGATTTCACAACATAAGTGCAGGCGGTTTTGAGAGTACACTTACAGAAGCTTGGGACAGGAAAACAAAGGAAGGGCTGAAGATAGAAGAGGCAAGATAATAGCAGCAGGACTGAACCCAGGCAGAGCTGCCTTGGCTGCTGGGAAACAAGAGAAAAAGCTGAGCCTAGATGAGACAGCCTTGGCCCGTTAGAAAGAATGTCACAGAAGTAAAAGAAGGGAGCCAGCTAAGCTCCGCAGACTCATGAAACAAACTACAAGGACATCCCTTGTAGACACGTTCAGGGGTTAACCCAGGATGAGTTGCTGCTATCCTGTATGCAAGTCTCTTGAAGACTTTTAGAGCTTAAGAGAAAGAAAGCAAAAATACAGGAAGGGGTGGGGTGCAGACATGTTCAAAAGAGAAAGTGCCCAATGGGTCCTTTGTCTTAAAGGATTTTACCTGTTTCCTAAAAGATGAATTTTAGGGAAGATCTCAATAGAATATTCATCAGCTTTCCAATGTGTCCTATAATATGCTGATTCACCAAAATAAGCATATCAGGGTTATTCTCTGATAAATTTCACCTTCAAAAAATATCACTGTAGAAGGACCTGGACTGAGGCAAGTCTGCCCCAGCACAGTCTGGAATGAGTAAACCATTTTCTCTAAGTGCCCTTGGTCAGGGAAGATAAAACCTTGTAATTTATTATCTGGCTATAAATTGCTCAGCAATTCAATTATCTGTCTCAGTTTCCTCATTTACTTGTCAAGGAATTTTCCTAGCTTCTTACTATCCTATCTCCAGAAGACATCAACCTTGCTTTCAATTCATTATCAATATAAGTAGTATATAGTTTCCTTTTTTATAAAGATATTAATGCCAAAAATAAAATTCTACTTTATTTTATAACAAGTTTCTATGGCTGTTAAAAGAAAATTCTCTTCACTGACTTGAAGAATTGAAGGGCAGCTTTGCTCAATATTTAAAACACCAAGAAGAAATTCAATACATATTGAACCTAAAACTTTAAGGAGTAACTACCATCATCTCTCAGTATACTTCAAGTATTCATCATCAAAGTCAGTTATTCACACAGCGAATTAATGCTAAAAAATTATCTTCACTTAACTTAATGAAACTCTTACAGTATAAGAGAGTTCACTGATTTCAAGCACAAACATCAAATACCATGCAAATTGGTAGATATCAAAATCTCACTGAGAAATTGGGGAAGAAATTGTCTCTTTGCTGATTTTCATTTTTTATTGAAAATTCTCCAAGAGAAATCTGAGAAAATAAAATTAGATTTAATTACCAAAGATAACTTTAATAAAATCACTTTGGAAAATCTGAGAGTAAAATTATCTCATTTTTACCTACATAAATAACCATTTTAAACATATCTTTTCAAAGCTATCTTTCCCAGCCTTTTCATATGAAAAAATAATAAAAGTGACCTATATTGTCAGTTATCTTTTATACTATACAAGGACCAAACAGCAGAATCATGACTCAAAGAAAAATATTATGTGACGATGATACATAATCTTTTTTTAAAATGTTTATTATTGTTGTATTACATCCCCTTTTTGCTCCCCTCTGTCCCCCTCCTCTTTTTTTTTAAAGATTTTATTAGTTTTATTTTTAGAGAAAGGGGAAGAGAGGCAGAGAGGGAGAGAAGCATTAATGTATGGTTGCCTTTCACTTGCCTCCAGCTACAAACCTAGCTGGAGACCTGGCTTGCAACCTCATTATGTGCTCTGGCTGAGGAATCAAACCAATGACCTTTGAGTTTGCAGACCGGTGCCTTATCCACTGTGCCACCATTCAGGGTGCAATATGTAATCTTCCAAAGAATAATTTTCTTCTAAAGTTATAATTTTTGTCACTTTTTTAAACTTCAAATGTCACTTAATGTCTTCTCTGGTTCAAGATGACATCTATTTCTCTTTCTATTGCCCCTAAACTTATTATAATAACAAGGCAGGCCCTGGCTGGTGGCATAGTGGATAAGGCACTGGCCTGCAAATCCAAAAGTTGCTAGTTCAATTCCCCAGCCAGGGCACATAATGAGGTTGCAAGCCAAGTCTCCAGCCAGGTCCGTGCCTGGAGGCAGGTGAAAGGCAACTATACATTGATGCCTCTCTCCTTCTCTGCCTCCCTCTCTTCCTCTCTCTCTAAAAATAATAAAATAAAATCTTAAAAAAAAAACAAAAAAAAAAAACAAGGCAAAGAGAGAACAAATATACAAATGTACTGAACACTGTAGGGGGATCTAATTATTTGTGAAGCACCCACTATAAATTCAAAACCTGTTCTAAGAACTATGAACACAATTGAGAAAAATTTGAGTGTCTCATAGAGCTGTTATTTAAGTGTAAAACATATACACATTTTTAAATGAATATAAAAATGTATTAGAATCACAATAAGTGATATATTTTGCAGATATAGAAAAAATAATCCAAAAATTTATATGAAGCCAAAAACGACCCTGATTAGCCACAGCAATCTTGACTGGAAAAAAAAAAAAAAGTAGGAAGAATTACAATACCAGATATCAAAATATACAATAAAGCCACTGTAATCAAAACAGTCTGGTACTGGCATAAGAAAAGATGTATAGCTTGATGGAACAGAATAGAAAGCCCAGAAATTAACCCAGGACTCTATGGTCAATTAACATTCAACAAATGGGGAAACAGCATAAAATGCAGTGCAAATAGCCTCTTCAACAAGTGGTGTTGGAAAAACTAGGCAGGGACATTCAAAAAAATAAAGCTAGGCCATCACCTTACACCATACACCAGAATAAACTCAAAATGGATAAAGGCCTTAAACATAAGCCTAGAGGAAAACATAGGCCAGTAAAATTGCAGATATCTTACACAGCTGTATTTTCAGTGATATTTCTCCTAGGGCAAGGGAAATAAAGGAACAAATAAACAAATGGGACTACATCAACTGAAAAGCTTCTGCTCAGCTAAAGAAAACATCAGCAAAATGAAAAAGGAACTAACCATATTGGAAAACATATTTGCCAATAATACCTCAGACAAGAGTTTGATGTCCAAAAATATAATGAACTTATATGACTGAACACTAGACAGATAGACAACCCAATTAAAAAATGGGCAAAGGATCTGAATAGATACTTCTCCAAAGAAAACTCATAAATGGCCAATAGACACATAAAAAGCTGTTTAATGTCACTAATCATCAGAGATGCAAATTAAAACCACAATGAGATACCACCTGTCAGAATGGCCACCATTAACAAATCAATAAACAAGTGCTGGCAAGGATATGGAGAAAAGGGAACCCTCGTTCATTGTTGGTGGGAATGCAGACTGGTGCAGCCACTATGGAAAACAGTATGGAATTTCCTCAAAAAAAAAAAAGGAACTGCCTTTTGATCCAGTGATTCCACTGCTAGAATTATACCTGAAGAACCCTAAAACAGCAATTCAGAAGAACCTACGCACCCCTATGTTCATAGCAGCACTGTGTACAATAGCCTAATGCTGGAAATAGTCTAAGTGCCCATCAGTGGATGGATCAAAAACTATAGTACATTTACACAATGGAATACTACGCAACAGAAAGAATGAATGAACTCTTCACCTTTTGTGACAACATGGATTTAACTGGAGAGTATTATGTTTAGTGAAATAAACCAGGCAGTAAAGACAAATACCATACGATCTCACCTAATTCAGGACACTAATGAACAAAATAAATGAGCAAAATAGAACCAGAGGCATGGAAACAAGAGACAAACTGACAGTGTGCAGAGGGAACAGGGAGGGGAGAAAGAGGCAAAGAAAAGGAACAGCTTAGTCAAGGAACTAATGGAAATGACCCATGAACATGGAAAACATGTGGGATTGTCTCTGGAAGAGGGGATAAAGAAGGTGGAGTAGGGGAGAGCAATGGGGGAAAAATGGGATTAATGGAATACAACAATGAATTGAAAAAAAATTTTCCCTGGCTGGTGGCACAGTAGATAAGGTACCAGCCTGCAAACCCAAAGGTTGCTAGATCGATTCCCAGCCAGGGCACATAACCAGGTTGCAAGCCAGGCCTTCAGCCAGATCCATAGCTGGAGGCAGGTAAAAGGCAACCACACATTGACGTCTCTCTCCTCCTCTGCCTCTCTCCTTACCCCTCTCTCTAGAAATAATAAATCTTTTTAAAATAAATAAATAAAAATAAGAAATAAAATTTTAATTAAAAAAAAAAACAAGGGAAAATAAATAATAAATAAAATGGAAGGTGAAAAAGGTATTTCCTAGATGAAAAGAAAATAAAAGAATTACCTCCACTAAACCAGCATTGTAAGGAATGCTAAACTACTTTATGAAGATGAAGAAAAAGAGAGGCAGGAACACAAGGTACAAAAGGAAAAAAATGGCAATAAGTGAGTACCTACCAATAATAACTCTAAATGTAAATGGATTAAGTGCTCCAATCAAAAGACATGGGGTAGCTGAATGGATAAGAGAACATGACCCTCATATATGCTGTCTACAAAGGCCCACATCAGAATAAAAGACCCACACAGACTGAAAGTGAGAGGATTAAAAAAATATTCCAAGCCAACAAACAAGAAAAAAATGCTATAGTAGCAATAATTATATCATACAAAATAGATTTCAAAACAAAGGACATAAAAGAGACAAAGAAGGACACTTAATACTGTAGGGCATAATCCATCAAGATATTATAAGATATTATAACCTTTTTAAACATTTATGCACCCAATGTAAGAACACCAAATATATAAGGAAAATCTTGGAGGACTTCAGGAAAGATATCTACAGCAATACATTCATCATAGGGTTTTTTTTGTTTGTTTGTTTGTTTTTTTTGACAATCGGGTGTCAACAATGAATACAACTTCGAAGCAACAAATCAATAGGGATATTGTAGCTTTGACCAACACTTTGAATCAAATGAACTTAACTGGTGCATACAGAACTTTTCACCTAAAGGAAGCAAAATACACATTCTTTTCAAATGCATATGGAACATTCTCAAAGAGAGACCACAAGGTAGGACACAAAACAAGCTTCAACAAATTCAAGAAAATTACAGTCATATCAAGTATCTTCTCAGTCATAATGGCTTGAAACTAGAAACCAATCCCAAGGAAAAAAACTCAAAAACAACCAAGTACACAGAGACTGAATAACATGCTATTAAATAATAAATGACTGAACCATCAGATCCAAGAAAAAATCAAAAAGTTTCTGGAAACAAATGAAAATGAACACACAATGGTCCATAACCTATGGAACACAGTGAAGGCAGTCCCGAGGGGAATGTCATAGCAATACAGGCCTACCTAAAGAAGGTAGAAAATTTTCAATTAAATAACCTAACCCTACATCTATAACAAATAGAGGAACAATAGCAAACAAAGCCTAGAGTGGGTAGAAGGAAGGAAATAATCAAGATCAAAGCATAATTAAATAATATAGAGACTAAAAGAAGAATTCAAAAGATCAATAAATCTAGACACTGGTTCTTTGAAAAGATAAACGAAATTGACAAGCATTTAATTTGAGAGGCCCCAAATAAATAAAATCAGAAAGAAGAAGGAAAAATCAACTGATATGCCAGAAATATGAAGGATTATAAAAAATTACTATGAATATGCCAAGAAATTTTACAATCGGGGGAAATGGACAAATTTCTGAAAATATATAATCTTCCAAAACTGAATCAAGAAGAAGCAGAAAGCTGGACTAGACCAATAATAACTAGTGAAATTGAAGCAGTAATCCAAAAAAATATCAGCACACCAAAGCCCTGGACCAGACAGCTTCACAGGTGAAGTTTATCAAACATTTTGGAAAGAGCTAATTCCTATCCTTCTCAAAGCATTCCAAAGAATTCAAGAAGAGGGAAAATTCCCAAAATCTTCTTACAAGGCCTCTATTTTCCTGTTTCTAAAACCATGTAAAGACCCAACAAAGAAAGAAAACTACAGGCCAGTATCACTGATGAACATAGGTGCTAAAACCCTCAACAAAATATTGGAAACGCATTTCCAGCAATACATTATAAAGATCATACACTATGATCAAGTGAGATACATCTCAGGGATGCAAGGATGGTATAATATTCACAACTCAATAAATATAATACACCACATAAACAAAATGAAAGATACAATCACATGATCATATAAATAGATGCTGAAAAATCATTTGAGAAATTGTAGCACCCATTTATGATAAAAGTGCTCAGCAAAGTGGGAGTAGCAGGACCATACCTCAACATAATAAAGGCCATATATGAGAAACCTATAGCCAAAATCATACTCAACAGATAAAAACTAAAAG
Organism: Noctilio leporinus; assembly: GCA_004026585.1. Classification (NCBI taxonomy): domain Eukaryota; kingdom Metazoa; phylum Chordata; class Mammalia; order Chiroptera; family Noctilionidae; genus Noctilio; species Noctilio leporinus. The sequence goes on along the minus strand of PVIW01004063.1, from coordinate 75,972 downwards.
CTTTTCCCCTAAGATCAGGAACATGACAAGGGTGCCTGCTTTCACCACTTTCATTCAACATCGTATTGGAAGTTCTTAGCCATAGTGATAAGACAAGAAATAGAAATAAAAGGATCCAAATTTAAAAATAGGGAGTAACACTCATTATTTGCAGATGAAATGATAGTGTACATAGATAACCTTACAGACTCCACCAAAAAAACTACTTGTCCTAATAAGTATGTTTGGCAAAATAGGATAATACACAGTCAATATTCTTTCTCTCTTCTCCTTCCTGAGCTTATTCTAATCCCCAACTATACATTGTAAATATCTGTCTATAACTGATAAAATGATCGCATTTGGTTCCACTCAGCTCAGCAACAGAGAATGTTGAGCTTAGGAACTAAGTATCACAAATGTAGGTAAAAATTAACAAGCTAAAATGTTGTAGAGGGAAAACCTCACAGGCAAATCACTCTGAAGATATCTTTTATATAAAATTGAGACTAGGAGAGAAATATTATAGAAAATAATTGCTAGAACAAAAACTTACACATGTGATTAAAACACTCCATGTACCAAAAGTAGGGGGCTTTCTTTAAGAATTAGTCTGAAATATAATGTGCCAGAGGCTCCCCTAAGTGTCCTCAAGCCTGCCTGTTCACTGTACCAACATAAAAGAGTATGATGAGACCCAACATATCACCTCACCCTCTGTACCTCCTGCAGAAGTCCTTTGATCCAGAAATTTCCAAGTGTTTCGTAAATGTGAGTTCACCAGCCTCATCATGATTTCTTCCCACAGAGATGGCTCATTTCAGTAGCACAGAAATTTGCCTAAATGGCCGGCTCAATATGCCCTGAGAAGTCCTGTGTGGGGTCTGCAAATGGATGTTCAAAGAGTGAAAACACCTTGCAGCCTCACTGAAGATCCAAACTCATTGCATCCTTAGCAAGTGGCACTGGAGGGAGGGGCAGGTCACCTTCTTGAATCTTTGCAGCAAGGCTCCTTTCAGTTGGCCTTTCCTCAGCCTCACCCAGCACCCACATGCCTGGAAACCCAGACTTCAGCCTCCCTCCTTCCTGTCTTACCTTCCCCAAAAGCTGAGTGAGAACAGACATGAATTTTTTAAATAAATGGTTGGCCATATTTTCTTTTGTTCCCCTAAACTCTTCCATTAACCCAGAGAACAAACATTCATGAAACACTTTGTTGCCACCTACCATGCTAGACACAGTGACCACTGCAGTCATGCTTCTCTGTTCGTGGGAAGCACAGACAGAGAACAAGAACCAGGTGCTCCATGGTCAGTGCTGTGAAGATGACAAACGTGGTGGGCTGGGCGAGGCCAGTAGGAATGGGTGGATCAGGGCAGCCCTCTCTAAGACGGTGGTATTTGAACTGAGATCTGGAACAGGAGCATAGGTCAGATTTTTCATTTTTATTTTATTTTATTGCATCTTACAGATTTTGATTTCTAATAAAGTAAATATCAGTCTTTAATATCTCATATTTTTCAAAAAGCTTTTTGGGGACCCTTTAATTTTTGTCAGAGTAAAACTGTCATGAGGCCAAAAAGTATGAAACCACTGTAGTTTATCCCCAGCTGGGGGTTCACTTCTTGCTCTGGCCTCATAAGGCACCATTGTGATGGGTCACAACGCGGTCCAGGAGGTAAGCTCCTGGTGGGTCTGAGGCTTCTGTCCATGAGAGCCCAGGGAGCTAATTACGGTCACTTGCTGGATTTGGACAAGCTCGCTTGATTTCTCAGAGTTGTTTTGTTTTGTTTTATTTTGTTTTTGAAGCCACCATGTCTAATGACTTTGTAGCCACCTTTGGCAATAAGAGGTACCGTATTGGTGGCTAAGTACCCTTGAAAAGCATTGACAACAGAGCCTATGCCGAGGTGAAACTGGCCCAGCACATGCTGACTGGGACACAGGTTGCTATCAAAATCATCAATTGCTGGGGTTACTCTATGCAGTTTCAGGAACTGTAATGTCTCAAGAACCTGCATCACCCTCACCCAAATATTGCTACCCTATTTGAAGTGATTGCCACCCAAGATAAACATGTTGTCATCTTAGAACAATAAATGGAGGGGACTTATTTGACCACCAGGAGGAATGTGGCCACAAAACTGAAGAGGAAGGTGGAGTCATGTTCTGGCAAATGATATCATTAGTTAAGTACTGTCACCAAAAGGGGATTGTACACAGAGACCTGAAGTCAGAGAACATCCTTCTAGATCGTGACCTCAATATCAAGGTAGTGGACTTTGGATTTGGGAGGGAATTTACAAACTACACTCTCACCACCTTCTGTGGCACCCTCTCCTACATGGCCCTGGAGATGCTGCAGCATCAAGCCTATGATGGCCCCAAAGTTGACATCTGGAGTCTAGGGGCCATGTTATATGCGATGGTGACAAGGGATGAGCTGTTTGTGGGGGACACCCCTGCAAAAGTGCTGAAGGAAATACACAGGGGGAAGTTCCATGCCCCAGACTTTATGTCTGTAGAATGTCAAGAACTGTTAAAAAAATTATTGACTGTTGACCCGAGCCGAGACCAAGGCTAGAAGGCAATGAAAGACCCATGGGTCACCATGGATCAGGAGTCGGAACTGAGATCATATAGCCAGCTGCCCTGGGGTGATATTGACCTCCAGCTGACAAGATGTATATTAGACACTGTTTTTATCCTCTGTACAGAATTGGGGCTAAGCATCCTGTAGTTTGAGAAGCATATAGTAATGTAGTACTTGGGCTTTACTGGGGGCATTCCCAACAGTAAGAAATGTGGTTCTGTTGGGAAAAGCAGTGCTAAGCACGCTGGGCAGGTTCCAAATGCCAGGGCACAGAAGGGATCAAGAAGACAGAGGTTTCTATTGTCCTGAAGCCCATAGCCCATGACACCAGCAAGAAGCACCTCTCTTGACCTCTTGGCCAGTGTCACCTCAGGTGGTCTTTCCCTTTACACAAGTCAGGCTTGTGAGTCTGGAGAAAGGGTGCTCCAGACAGAGGGAGCAGCAACGCTGCCCTCAACCATCAGGGGAAGCTGGGAGCCTGAGGGCCCCTGGGCTGGGCTTCTGTTTTGGGGTACTGGATGCTGAGGGATCTAAAGAAGGCTGTGCACACCCTCTGGCATGAAAGAGAAGTGGGAGGGAGGGTAAGGATGGAGGTATCCTTGAGGCAGAGGAGAGATCATGACGCCTGGTAAGCTGCCTTCTTGAGCCCCCAGGTGCACAACCCTCAGTCACAGGGTCTCATGGCCACCGCCTGTTCTGTCACTTCCCCGCCTGGGCTGGGATGAATCACCTCTCCTGCCTGTCTGCTGCCTCCTGTTGTGTCAGATGCCATATCTCCCCACGCCCTCCACTCCCAGGGTCAGGACCAGGGCCTCTCCAGGCCCAACTGAGTAATCCAGCCTCCATCCTGCTACCAGGCACCCTTTTGGTGGGTCCCAGCACAGCCAGGTTTTCTCTGTGAAAACAGAGACAAAGCAGACCTGACATGAGTGCTGTTGCAGGTTGCAGGTATGAAGATATGATTAACACATGTCTAGTCGCTGGTGCAAGGGGCATGGCATAAGGCCACCAACTCAGGGTCTAACCTGGTTTAGAAGCTTAGATCCACCACTTAGAAGCTAAGTGAGCCTCTGAGCTCAGAGTGGTCACTTCCCTGCCCCAAGGCCCAGTTTCCTGATGAGAATTGTTCTGCTTTTAAAGTGTGGGCCCTGGAATTTGGCTCAGGACCAGTAACTAGGTTCCACTTGTTAGAACCAGCTCTGTCCCTGTTGGGACCCTCAGAGTCTGGCTCCCTCTGGAGCCTCTACCCTTGAGCTCCCTGAGGAGGCTCAGCCGCTGCAGTGTGGGGGTTCCCCACCACAATCCCAAGGTTAGTTGATGAGGTCTAGGCTAGACACACAGCAGGCACTCAATGACTGTAGAAGGATTAAATGGAACAAAACCAGAGCCGGGAAACCCTTTGTCACAGGCACGCCCTCCCTCTAGTGCCCTGTTGCACCCAGCACAGCTCAGAAGCCAGCGCTATTGCCTCCTTGGCTAAGTCCTGTCCCAGCGTATGAGGGGCAGCAGCCCAGCTCACAGGCTGCACCAACCCCACCCCTTCCATTTGCGTGTGGCCTGGTTTCCATGCCCCTGGCTGCCCCACCCCTTTCAGAGCCCCTCAAACTCTGCCTAGGACCTGCCTTGGCTCCTATCACTTTAGGACCAAGTCCTAGCCCTGCAAAAGGCCCATGCAACCCTGCCTACTGTACCCATTACTGTTCCTTCTGTTTCACAGACTCACAAGTTTTTATGCTTGACCAGCAGGCCTCTTGGGGGACAGATCTCAGGGTGGCAGAGGCCAAGGGACCTGGAGCTGAGTTAGAGAGACCACAATACAATGGGGGCTTCTCAGATTCCTCTTTGGTGCCCTCAGGGGCCATGGATTGGACTGGGCATTCCATGAAGAGGGGACACCTAGCAAGAACCCCAAACCTCTTGGAATCTAGGTTATTGTGTAGGAAGAGGGTGTTGGCCTTTCAAGGGGGTCCCTAGCAACTGAGCCTGAATGGGGAGACTGGACCCAGAGACATCTGGCCACTGGGCCAGGGACAAGCAAGATAGGGTTTGAGCTCTCTGGCCAGCTGGCCCTAGCATCTCACAGGAACACATGCTCAAGGGCTCTCCATCAACTTCACCCCACACTATCCCAAGGCTGCTTCCACCTCTGGGAGATCTACTGAGTTGGCCTTACCCTCAACCTGGGGCTGTGCCCCTCCCAGCCCTTCTCTCCCCTTTCTGGGGCTCAGCCTCAAGGCCACCAATCAAGGGAACCTGCTCCTGCTAGAACCCGCAAACCCCACTGAGGAAAATGCACTGTGGTTTCCTCTGACCTTGCACAGACTTGGCGGGGCATAGAGGCTCTGGGCATGGTGCCCTCATCCACTTGGGGCTCCAGGGTATGGGACCCCAGGCAGCAGGCGCTGAAGTCCCTCCTGCCCTCACTGCCTCTCTCTAAAGACCTACATTTGGCCCTTCAGCCATCAGTTTTCAACTGTTATAAATTAAACACAGATAATGTAACAGAATAAAATGTTCTTCTGACTCAGTCTTGTTCATGCCTTTGTTGTTTCCATGGCTTTCAGGTTAAAAGCTCCTGCTTAGTCTTGCATAGGGACATGCTAATCATTCTGCTTAAAACTTGAGATCTACAAAAAACAGGTCCTCCCATTTCCCCTTATTTTGAAAGAAAAGAAGCCTGAACTTAGTACTTTCTAAAAATGGATTTGAGGAACCACTAAGGCTCCCTCCTCCTTTCTTGGTCCATCTTCTCAATCCATGTTTCTTTACTCCAAACTCTGACATTTTGAGTTTTAGCCTTTTGAAATGCTGAGCACATGGACTTTGGACCTGTACAATTATGGAAAAGTAGGGTAGAGCTGGCAAAATTGGGAAAAGAGAAGGTAGAGAGTAAAGAAGTACTAATTTCCTCTTCTCAGTTGGGAAGAGTCAAGAGATACTATCTCAAGTCTATGGTTCAGGAAATACAAATTTAAGTACAGCTTAGAATTTTAATTTCACTCAAAAAGATAATTATTTTATGACTAACAAAATGGGAGAGGCCCTGGCTGGTGGCTCAGGGGATAAGGCTCTGGCCTACGAAACCCACAGCTTGCTGGTTTGATTCCCAGCCAGGTCACATAACCAGGTTGCAAGTCAGGTCTCCAACCAGGTCCACAGCTGAAAGCAGGTGAAAGGCAACCATACATTGATGTCTCTCTCCCTCTCTGCATCTCTCCCTTCCCCTCTCTCTAAAAATAATAAATAAGATCATTTTAAAAAATGGGAGAAAATGAGGAGAAAAGTGTTGGCAAAGTAAAAGAGCTCCAGTTCTTATCAATAGTATAAAGTCTATCACTATGCTTAATTTGATAGTCAAGAAGTGTAACTGTTATTTAGTTATGGAGACAATCATTGCAAGACCTTAAAGCAGAATGTCCAAAGCTGATACTGTAACAGAACCCTTGGGGACTAGGGGTTTCTTAGTTTTAATGGGCCCATTTTGACCCTTGCCAAAAAGGAAAACTCTTAATAAGAGAGTTTGGTGTAAAGGAAAGGTATTTTGTTTATTGGAGGGGTATACAAAATTTATATTAAAGGTGCAATTATAACATTAAATCCCACTCCCTCTAAAAAACTCCCAAGATAAACAGTCCTACCCTATTAGGCCAACTTTAAAATACTATCTTTCAGAAATACAATAGTTCACAACTTAGCATTCCAGCTATAAATTTAAAGTTCCAGGCAACTGCTATACCCCATTAGGGGAGGGTCTTGCACATACTCCTGGACCTTACACCACAGGTAAGGTCCTTCTCTTTGCACAAGGTGCATGTCTCCCTTCCCCTCTTTTGCCCCTACCCCCAACCAGATGAGTTCTTTTCTGTTTCTCAGTCCACATGTCTGTCTGCAGGTCATCTAGGAGACAGAATGAGGCTCATGGCTGCCACCCTACAGTGGTGGGGTGACCAACCATGACCACCTGTGAAATTTTGCACCCCTATAAATTGTTTCATCACCATTCTATGGTCAGAACCCCTTCCATCTTCTTGCAGACAGAGGTTTATACAGTCATTTGCACAACTAAGGCACTAACTACCAGCCATAGACATGCAAAGTATCTCCCTCAGGAAAAATGGCTTCAGTGTCCCACTGCCACCCCCAAGCTGCAGAGTGGGGGATTTTGGCTTTCTCCCACTCTGTAACACTACCCCTGAGTGGAGGTGAAAGAAAGTAAGATACTTAAGATATATAAATTTTAATTTTATGCCATTTTGGAAAGATTAAAAATCTTCCATGTGTATACATTACTTTTAAAATAAAACAACTTAAGAAACCATTAAATGGAGATATGGGGTTTTATGATTATATTTAACAGAATGTCTTAATGAAGCAATATTTATTCTGTTTCTTATACATGTCACTTAAACAAGTTATAAAAATAAAACCTGAGTTTAGGACCAATTAAAAAAACTTTAATAGCTAAATGCTTTCTCTAGTCCGAAACTTAAATTCCATGAGATTTTTTTTTTTGTCCTGTCTAACAAGAAGTTACAGCCAAGATCAGTGGCCCAATTTTAACAATCACCGATCTTGGATGTCTGTTAACCTCATTCTCTCTGCTATATTAGATGATGCATTTTCATTTTATGCTTAATTGCCTTATTTTGCATTATGTTTAATCTCATAAGCCACTTAAAAATCTTTTCAGAAATAGGCAAGATATAAATTCTAATAAAGAAGATAAAACAAATGTAAAACTTGAGCAACTATTAAGAACTTCTCTAATGACCTAAATGTAGCCAATTTGGTTATAAATTTTTAAAATAGAATTTTTAAAAAATAAGAAAATGTAAAACTGCTCTAAATGATATATTAAATCCACAAAATAAAAATTATTATTTATGCATAATTATATATTCATTAATAAAGATTATAAATGAATAAGCAAAATTATGTTTTCAAATACTTTTTCAAAATCACAATAAAGTTTACATATTATTTTTAAAAATAAATTATGTTAAAATTTACTAATTCTATTATATGTAACATGTTTTATATATTGTACATAACATATGTATATATACACATATTTTCTTCATTTTTGAATATCTTTTTTTATAATTTTATTTTATTATTTTTAGAGAGAAGGGAAGGGAGAGAGGCAGAGAAAGAGAGACATCGATGTATGGTTGCCTTTCACCTGCCTCCAGCTACAGACCTGGCTGGAGACCTGGCTTACAACCTTGTTATGTGCCCTGGTTGGGGAATAGAACCAGCAACCTTTGGGTTCACAGGCCAGCACAAGTACCATTCTTAATAATCAAATTAACTCTACTGCTTGGATGCACATTCTTAATACGCTCAATACCTAAATAAGCACTTTTATTGTTTTTCCCTTAGTTGAGAAACATTCTATAATTAGTCTGCTTATCATATTATATTCAATCACTTTGTATTCTTTCTTATATAAAAAGTTGAGTAGGAAAAAATTTGTATTTGGGTTTCTGTCCTTAGGTTTTGAATCTAGAGCATTTTACTATAGATTTTTGTAATTAATTAAATATTAGCTAATAATTTGCATGATTTTAAAAAAAGCTACTACTCTGTAAGAGTGCATAGCCACATATTGCTATTGCCATTTTTTAAAAAGATTTTATTTATTACTTTTAGAGAGAGTGGGAGGGAGAGAGGCAGAGAAAGAGACAGACATCAATGTATGGTTGCCTTTCACCTGCCTCCAGCTACAGACCTGGCTGGAGACCTGGCTTGCAACCTGGTTATGTTGCCCTGGCTGGGAATTGACCTTTGGGTTCGCAGGCCAGCACCTTATCCACTGTGCCACCAGCCAGGGCTACTATTGACATTTTTCTCAGAAGGCATAATTTGATTCACATTCACTATATTATACCTGAAAATAGATTAGCTCAGTTTAAGAAAACCTTCATTATACAATATTTCTGTTTGGCTATAATTTCTAATTGGCTAATAATTTCAGTCCTATTCAGGCAAGCTTAGAAAGCACAGCCTCTGTAGAAATTTGAAACTTTGGCTTGGGTTTAAACACAAAAACTAAAATTGACCTTGTATTCTTCTGATTAGTCTCACAAATAAGTGTATAAAAATCAACCAGACATCATTTAGCAAGGTGACAAAATCATCAAAACTAAATGAACCATACCTGTGCTCAACTTTTTAGTTTGCAGGCTGGTGTTCAATTCCCTGAGCCACACTAGCCAGGCTGTGCTCAATTTTTTAAAGATAATATCGATTGATGCTATTGAAAACAATACTATTCTCTTCGTATGTAAAACTTGGTTCTTAGAAATTTCAGATTACCAGAGACTAAGAAATGTCTAATTAAAACAAACAATGTATTTGTACTTTACATTCTACTGTTTGGCCTATCAAAACTACATATGGTATCATATATAAAAACATCCGATGAAACTATATTTTAGTTACTTAAAATGATTGATAGTTGTTTAAGTCTTACAAATTGATTTGATCCTAACAAATGAGTCATCACGGTTATAAAAGTTTAAAGGTGGAAAAATAAATATTTGAAAGATACTAATCTTTCTCTGGTAGCCGGCTCTCTGTTCATTGTGAATCAATTCTAATATTAAGCAGAATAAGGTCTATCCTAACATTCTAAAATTAAATATAAGGTTATTAGTCATATTAATCTTGTAACAGCATTTTTCAAACTTTCCTACCTACCTTTTAATTTTAGTTCTTACTGTCCTGCATGGTTCCCTATATTCTATCCACTTGTCCCTTTAATTTGCTTGACTTAGATCCTATGAGTTTGCTCTGGATTTCACACCTAAATGGTAACTCTCCCCCATACACCCAGCCTAGGTTCCTGTGTCCAGCTTTCTCTAAAAGGGAAGAATTAGATAATAAGGGAAACAGACCAATTAGAAATCTATGTTACTAACAAACTAAACTGATATAACTGACAGACTAACTAACTAACATAACTGACAGACTTCAAAAGATAGCCATTCCAGATCCCTTGGATAACAGAAGACTAATCAGGAGTTTCCAATCACTCTGTTAGGCTCCCAAGGAATTATGACCTCAAATGGAGGCAAATCACTTTACCACCAGTAAATGAAGTTTAGGCATCCTTGCTAGCAGGCGCATAGGGGGTGGTTGTTAACTAGATAACCGGAACTGTGGTATGCATGAGTTCAAGGTTTTATAAAATCTTCTTCATTATCAGCTTCTATAAAGCTTCATGGTATACGCATGGATTAAAAGATTTAAAATTGCAACTTTGCAAAATGCTCTAAATATAATGTCATTAAATAAAATGTTAACAGGCAATCATCAAAATGTTACTGAGAAAAATAGCGTAGAACAATAAACTTCACTGGCTTTCAGCCTTCCTGAGGAATATAGCACACTATTGTGAACTGCATTTGATTCACTACACTAGTGAAATCTACAACCAAGAAAATGAGCATATGGAATGGAATGATAAGGGGTCAACAATAAGATTTTTAGCTTGAAAAGACCTTCAGACCATTTTCTCCCAGATCCTCCACCACTGAATCATCACTGAAATATTTAATAAAATTAAAGCATATTTGTGTTCCTTATTCAAGGTGAATAAAGCTTAGTGAGTTTGAAAATGAACTTTCAGTGATACTCATTAATATAATTTTTAACAAGGTGGTGTCATTTCTAAACCGAGCTTTGAGACTTCTTTTAACTTCCATATATTATGAAATGTAACATAAAATTATGCTATTAATAATCCCAGTTCTACTACTTTCCAGCTGTACAATCTTGTGCAGGTTATTTAACCTTTGTGCCTCAAATCCCTTGTCTGCAAAAATAGGAGTAATAATGGTACCTACCTCTAGAGTGGTAAGGAAGATTAAGTGAGGTAATAAAGCATTACAACAGTTTCTGGAAGTAGTAGGCACCTTTTAAGTGTTAGCATTATTATTCTTCATCTCATTCATTATATTAGGAGTACATGATCGATGGCAGAAAGGATGTAACAAATCCTGAATTTTACTAGACAAATAGCCTAAATTCTGCTTAGAGATTAGAGAAATGGAAAATTTTGCTTCATTATGATTTTAAGTAGTGATTATTCTTAGTGCTCTCTGGATCAGTTTTATCAACAGCAAGCAGGACAGTTTAATGCCAATTTGTTATGTAACTTTGAAGGACAATACCCTAACCTAGAAATGTCAAATTGAACTGACCTCATGAAGGAGTACACTGCCTCATCCAAAATGAACAACCCCACTTGATGAGCAGGACTCTCCATTTCATTACAAGGGAGTAAAACTGTTCGCAAGAATGTACTTTGCCTGATCAAACATCAGATGCAGTAAAAAGCAGTCATAAAAGCTAAACGTGATTAAGACTCAGATACCATGTCTATCATTCTAAAAAACAAGCACCTAAAGACAGTTTTCTACAATTCTGCCATTTGTTTTTAGAACATGACAGGAATGTTGTATATGTAATTTATGCTTCATGATTCAGTGCTTCTTGCTGCTAACTACTGAAGCTGAGAAGGTCAGTCTTCACCCACACAGAAAAGAAAATACTACTAATAATGACAGCCTTGCTCGTTCATTAACAACACCCATTCTCCCTCTTGCCTTAGTAACTAAATCCCAGTTTTAAAACAATGTACCAAATATGCATTATAAACATTTTATTTTAATTTAAAATAAATAAGGGTAGACTTACTCTCCTGTCTTAATGTAGTATCAAAGTCTCCATTGATTATAAACCATCATCTTTCCTGCAAAAATCACATTCATAACTCATCTTTTAAAATCTCCAGATTTAATTTTATGAAGGAGAAAAAAAGACACTTGGGGATCAATGAATATACATCTTTTCAAAATTTAGCATTTTCCCTCAGGCTTTCACAATTCTTTCCCTATATGTAATTTGACAAAATTTTTTAAAATAAAATTCTCCCTCATGGAATATTTCCAGAATGTGAACCTTATTTTCATAAAAACAACTTTAATTTTTCCCACTTAAATATTATGAGTTTAGGTATATTTAGTTAAATTGTGTATCATATTGATAGTTCAGGAATAACAGATTTGGAAGCAAATATAACTAAGTCTTGTCAAACAAGAAATAAACCTTGACTGGGGGGGAAAGGTAAAGAGCCAGATTTGAGATGAGCCCTGTAGCTGCTGAGGCATCACACCCATTTCCCATCGGAATATTTCAGAGAGATAATGGAGAGTTTAGTTTTATCTAGCAGGTGAGTAAGTAGCAGTTGAATATGAGAGATTTCACCATAAAATGATTCTATACATTCTTTAAAATATTTACCACCCTCTATATAATAAGAGAAAATATTTTTTAAATATGTATTTCTCAAGAAGTCTATCATCTCATTGATCTTGTTGTTTAAAATATAATAAGAGGCAAAGTCCCATGTCTTTCTCTCGAAGAGGGCATGTAGTCACTGTGATGGGTTGAATTGCATTCCCTAAAAATTGTTAACGTTGAAGTTTTAACACCAAGTACCTCAGAATGTAACCTCACTTGGAAACAGGGTTATTGCAAATATAATTAGTAAATATGAGGTCATACTGAAATGGGTGGGGGTCCCCTAATCTAAAATGACTGGTGCCCTTACAAAAAGGGACAAATTTCACGATAGACACATCTACAGGGAGAATAATATGTGAACAGGGAAGCAGAGACAAAAGTGATGTATTTCTAAGGTAAGGAATTCCAAACCTCAAGCAAACCACCAGAAGTCAGGAATAAATTCTTCCCTATAGCCCTAAGAAGCATCCAACCCTGCTAACACCTTCATCTCAGGCTTCTGGCCTCCTGAACTGAAACAGCAAAGCACTGTTGTTTAAGCCAGGGCTCCCCAACCCTCTGGCCATGGACTAGCTCTGGTCCATGGCCTGTTAGGAACCAGGCCACACAGCAGGAGGTGAGCTGAGGTGAGCAGAGGGTGAGCAAATGAAGCTTTGTCTACATTTGCAGCTGCTCCCCCTCGCTTGCATGACTGCCTGGACCGCACTTCCTGTCAGATCAACGGCAGCTTAGATTCTCATAGGAGTGTGACCCCTACTGAGAACTGCACATGCAAGGGATCTAGCTTGCATGCTCCTTATGAGCATCTAATGCCTGATGACCTGAGGTGGAGCTGAGGCGGTGATGCTAGCACTTGGGAGTGGCTGCAAATACAGATTATCATTAGCAGAGAGGTCTGACTGCACAGAGGTCACAATAAATCAATTGCTTGCAGACTCATATTAAAACCCTATCAGTGAGTGACAAGGGACAATTAAGCTGCCTCTGATGACAGGCTTTAAATCAGAATCCAACACTTATTTTAGTCCATGCATGGTCCACTCATTATTTACCACTTCTATCTATGCCTCTTCCCTGCACTGAGCACTTGCCTGTCACAGTGTTGGTAAACCCACAGCTAACCCTAGCCAAAATGAGTAAAAAAACAAATATTGCTGGAGAGCTTCTTTGAAAAGGGAGAAAGACCCAAAGATGAGATAGCAGATGACCCCAAGACTGCCAACAAAAAGAAAATACCAAGAGTCCTACTCAAATTATGGGTTCATTGCAATAGGCAATTCGTATTCTCCAAGTCTACTTGGTATATGTGGCAACCATCTATCCAACAAAGCTATGAAAGCTTCAAAACTTTTTTGCCATTTGGAGACCTAGCACTGCGCATTAAGAGCCAAACCTTGGGAGTTTTTCAAAAGAAAGAAAACTTGAACATAAAGAACAAAAGCAGTTAATGAAGGCTACCACTTCATCAAGTGTGTCTACATCCAGAGATCATACTTAGTGGCTAACCGCATTGCTAAAACTAAGAAGCCCTTTATGCTTGATAAAGAGTGGATCCTACCTGCTGCTAAAGAAATTTGTCATGAACTTGTGGGAGAGGCTGCAGTTCAAAACACCACACATGTTTACCTTTCATCTAGCACCATAACTAGATGAACTGATGAAATAGCAAACCATTAAGGCACAATTTTTAGACATGATTAATGAGTCACCATGGTACAAAATCCAGGTTGACCAGTCTACCGATGTTGACCATAAGGCAATGATGTTTGTTTTTGTGCACTATATTTTCAGAAGGATATGCATGAGGAGATGGTATGTGCATGTTTGTTGCCAACCAACAACACAGCTGCAGAAATATTCAAGTCTTTGAATGACTATATATCAGGAAAACTAAATTGGTCATTTTGTGTTGCTTTATGTACAGATGGAGTAGCTGCCACACTGGATGGCTTTCTGGTTTCACTACGTGAAAGAGGGTCAAAGAGGTCACTTCTGACTGTGAATATATATATGCACTGTGTCATCCATAGAGAGATGCTGGCTAGTCAAAAAAAATCTCACCTAAACTTAACAACATTTTGCAGAATGTGATAAAAATGATCAACCACATCATAGCATGCGCCCTTAACTCATATCTGTTCTTGCAGCTCTGTGAGGAGATGGACACAGAACACAGATCTTTTCTTATACACAGACATGAGATGACTTTCTAAAGGTAGCTAGCTGCCCAAAGTTTTGAGTTATGAGAGCCGCTCCAGAGATTTTTTAGAAAAAGTCACCAATGGCAACACATTTCAGTGATACAAAATGGGTTGCAAAACTAACTTGTGTGACATATTCAGCCTGCTCAATGAATTCAATCTGTCACTTCAGAGGAGAATGACAACTGTGCTCAAGTCAGCAAAGATGCTGCATTCAAAGCCAAATTGGAATTATGGGGGTGACAAGTGAACACTGGGATTTTTGACATGTTTTAAATGTTAGCAGAGATTTTGAATGAGACAAAGGCAAGGCCTTCTTTCTCCCAGCTCATGCAGGCTCACCTATATCAGCTTTCAAAAGACTTTGAGCATCACTTCCCAAACACAAAAGATCCCCAAACGGGGAAGGAATGGATCCATGACTTGGTTTTTAATAAGCTAGGTGACTTGGCTTTGTCTGTGCTAGAAGAGGATCAACTGCTTGAGATCATCAATGATGGTGGCCTTAAAAGTTTGTCTGAGACAACTTCAAGTCTCCATACATTCTGGATTAAAGTCAAGGTGGAATATCCTGAAATTGCCACAAAAACACTGAAAATCCTGCTTCTGTTTCCAACATCCTACCTTTGTGAAGAAGGGTTTTCTGCAGTGACAATAACCAAAACAAGATTATGGAGTAGATTGGACATAAGTAACATACTTTGGGTGTCACTGGCTCCCATCATGCCTAGGTAGGATCGTCTAGTTGCAGGAAAACAAGCTCAGGGATCCCACTGATTCTACATTATGGTGAGTTGTATAATTATTTTATTCTATAATACAATGTAATAATAATAGAAATAAAGAGCACAATAAATATAATACATTTGAATCATCCCCAAACCATACTTCCACCATCACCCCACCACCCCCAGTCCATGAAAATATTATCTTCCATGATAATATTTTCCATGAAACTGGTCCCTAGTGCCAAAAGGCTAGGAACCACTGGGTTAAGCCACCGATTTGTGGTACTTTGTCCCAGCAAATAAACACTCTAATGCAGTCACTCCTTGGACCAATTTGTCCTTAGGTTATAGTCATGTTGAGCTTATGTCTGATTTTATCTGGTTCCCATTTATTTGTCCTTTTTCACTCTTTATATTTGTCACATCTTTTTAATAGGCAAAGTATCCTCCTATCTCAACAATGTTTCTTCATGTGATATTCTTTCTAGTTCTTTTTCTACCTTGGTGTCTTTTTTCCTAATATATTCCTAAATATAGCCTGGTGCCTAAAACTGAAAATGGCATATGGTGTGGCTAGCGCAAAGTAGAGCAAAGGATGAATCACCCTTGTTTCAGGCACAATTTGTTCAAATAACAGAGCCTAAGGTGGTAATTTTGGCAGCCACATAAAACTGTTTACTCACATTAAATTAAAATCTAAGTTTCTGCACATGCTTCTCCTAAGCTATAGTTTCTTATTTTGTCCTTTTGCAGCTGATTTTCTTGATCCAAGGATAAAATATTTTTGTTTGTTAATATTTATATTTTTAATTTTTGACATTGGTTAACAAGATTATAAGGTTTCAGGTGCACATTCCATAACACATCATCTGTACACAGTATTGTGTGTTCATCACCCAAAGTCAAGTCCCTCAATTACCATTTATCCCCCTATATTCTCCTTCACCTTCCCTTGCTCCCTCTCCCCCATAATCATCACACTTATTTGTGTCCACAAATTTTTTCTCATTTTTTTTCATTTTTGCTCCATCCCTCTACAAACACTCTCCACCCAGCCCCAAGGATAAAACTTTAATGTTTATTCCTGAGAAACTTGATGTTATTGCTCTGCCATATCATTCTTGTATATTGAGTAGGGCTTTAACTCAATATATTCATTTAAGTCACTAGTAAAACTATTAAAATATACAGGGCATGGACAGATCCCTAAACCACTTACCAGAAACTTTCTCCAAGCCAACACTTACCTGTTAAGTAGCAAATTGGAATACACCTTATCAATCAGTTACCAAGAAACAGAGCTGTACTCACACCAGGCTCACAATCTCTTCACAAGCTTAAAGAAACTTTCAATTACTTTCATAAAATCCAGATAGGCTTTTTATCTACCCACCTTCTAATCTGCCAGTCTAGCAATACTGTTAGAAAGGGAAATGGAGCGAGCTAGCTTGGCTCTTGAAACCAGCTGACTCTGTGTGATCCCTACTAAGTAATATAACACACTTCTTTATTTCTTGAGAAACTGACTTCCAAATTTAGCTGAAATCATATTTAAATTCATTATGTGGCTTTCTCTTCATAAATCTAAAGGAGCTGCAAAGTTTAACATATTTAATATAATCATTATAAAATTAAATCTTAGTTCATTTTAGAAAGTCAACCTGAAATTGCCTAAAGGATGAAAAATGAATGATTTTTCAATGAAACAATATGTTTCTGGCTTGCAGTACTGGACTTGTTTCCATCATGTGAAAAGAAGCTACCAAATATGCTTTTGAAAATAATGTGATTTATCTGAAAATTAAATTAGTGACTTAGAACATCAGTGCTGCCTCTCATATATATAATCTAGAATATGAATATGTTTATATATATATTCTAGCATTTTATTCTAATCTTACTTCTAATCCTTCATTTACATTTTTTCCTTAGTTATTTGGCTCACTCCCTTAGCTCCTTCTAGGATTTTTGTTTATAGGATCCCCTTCCCCTCTCTAAAAATGAATACTTCATCACTTAATTTTGTATCCCCTTATACAACATGGTATACAAACATACCATTTGGCATTATTTCTTTATATTTACTTATTTATGTATGTTCTATCTCTTTTGATAGAAGGTAACTGCACAATGGTAGGAAATGTATCTTTTGTTTTCATGGTTATAGGCCCAAGGCTTAGGAAAGTGCCTGGCACACAGCAAGTTCTAACCTGTATGTATTGAATGATGAGTGAAAGAATGCAGAGTTATCGCAACGATATTTGTTAAAGAAACTCATGACAAGCAAAATAGTAAAAGAATTGGAAGAGAGAGAAAGTCAATAATACCATAACACAATTGAAACTGAAGCATGTTACAAAATTAACTATTAAGTTGTTTAGTTAAAATTACATCCAACATTTTAGATACATGCTTACTCCTTAAAAGACATAATCTAAATACAAAATGTTATCATTCAACTAGACTAAATATAACATCGATTGCTGATAAAATGCAGCCAAAATGTTATCGTTTGTAATTAATCTGTTTATTTTCCCATTTGTTATATAAGTTCCCTCTTTAATTCAAATATTGGAATAAGACTTGATTTAGAAAGAAGCCCAGTTTCAGCTACTGCTCTGTCTACCCTTTTACCTCTAATTGCTCATCTTTGCCTTGTTGAAATTTACTACCATACATCCACCTTTATTGTCCATGCTTTGAATTATGACCTTAAAATCAAAAAAGCAAAAAGTTATTTAAATGAGTAATTATTTAAATAATTGCTTGTTTGAATTTAATGAATTTAAATTTATTAGGGTGACATTAATTAGTAAGTTTATATAGGTTTTAAGTGTACACTTCTATGATACATGATCATCATATTGCATTCTGTGCCTACCTCCCAAGTCAAATCATTTTCCAGCACCATATTTTGACCCCCTTTACTCCTTACTATTCTCCACCCACCCTTCCCTTTAGTAACCACCATACTGCTATGTCTCTGTCTCTGACTTTTAGTTTGTTTGTTTTTCTTGTTTATTTCAAACTTTGTTCTTGTCTTGTATTAGGTTTAATATTTATTAAGAACACCTTTATTAATATTTATTAATAGCACCTTTGAGCAATAGATACTTAATGACTATTACTCTCTTATGGACAATCCCTGAAAGTTCCATGGCTCACTTAAAGAAGAAGCAAATGTGCAATTATTATATATTTTCACAACATTTTTTTTTAAAAATTAGACTCTCTCTTCAATGAAAACTGGGAGAACACACAAAAGTTACTTCAATGCACTGTTGAAATTGAACTAATCAGCCAAATTAATGACTAAATAAGCAGCTGATGGATATATATATATAACTATTCTTAGTATCAAGTACACAACTAATACCATGTAAATATACTTTACAGCTTATAAAATACCCCATTGGAGTTTCAACTCCAATATGAGTTAATACATCAGTAGATAACATTTTTAGAAATCAGATTTCTCCAGAATGCCAAAAGCCTTTGCATTAGCAAAAAAAAAAGGAACCATGGACATGGACAACAGGTGGGATTGACTTCGAGGGGAATGGGTGGGTGGGGAGGGGGACAGAGGGGAGCAAAAAGAGGATGGATGTAATACAACAACAATAAATAAATAAATAATAAAAAATTAAAAAATAATTTGGATCTTATTTTTTTTTTTAAAGTTCTTACAGTTAATTCTTAAAATCAGCTTTCCACAACAGGAGAGCAAGCTCAATCTTTGTCATTTACATTTCACAGGAAAGGGCAAAGGCAAGAAGGGTGGGTGGTGTAAAAGAGGAAGGACAGGTGAAGTCCAGGGAACTAGAGTGATCAACTGGTCCTATAAGACAAAAATCTATCACTGCTCTGCTTCTAATCCTTTTTCTGCCCAGTGTGCTTGAGAATTTCAAAGATATCGGTTGATCCTTGCACTTTAGGCCATTCTACAGGAGACCTATTCGTTGTTCATGAACCCCCTTCAGAATACATTGTGATAAAATGATACTGAATAGCTTGGTTAATGTCATTAGAACTAGAGAACATGTAAGTATATGAAAAGAAAAACACCCTTACTCTCAGATTCCTTTTTATACCAAGTTACAACTCCAAACCACAACCAGAAATGAGTTTACATTTTCTATGCTGCAACAAGGAGTAAACGTGTGAGTGTTTGTAGCTATTCAGTTCCTTCATAGCATCACCTTGATCGATGTTAGTATATTAACCCAGGTAACCAATTTGTAAAATAAGGGAGGAAATGGGTTTTGGTACTGGCTATTTTACTTTACCACAGGAGAAAAAAAGAGGAAAAAATACTTTTATTGAAAAGCGATGAGAAGAAAACACATTTGCCCATCTATAAAAGTCTGTTTCAAAGTTTCTTATTTTTAAAATAGCATTATTGATCAGACTGTGCTAACTGCCTTTTGACAACATAGTTAAAGAAAGACATTGTTGTGATCTAAACTAATGTTTACTGCTGTAGCCTACATTTAATAAATTGTAGTTTTTTGGAAGGTTTTTTCTTTCTTCATGTTGAGGTATTGGGTTTTTTTTTTTTTTTTTTCTTTCCATTTGGCTTTGTCAAGTATAAAAGTTCCTCAAGCTTTATAGAAAAAACTGTTTGTTTTTCTGAGAGCCTAGAAAATAAATAACATAAGAATGATAAACTAAGGAGCTCAAAGATGAGGAAATAAATATTTTAGAAGGTTGGACAATTCCACTCATACAATAAAGCTGCAAATTTTAATTTTTCATCCTTGCTAAAAAGGAATGATATGTTCCTTATTTTACCTTCTTTAAGGTTCTAAGACATTCTAAAGGAAATCCAATCCAAATGTTATCACAAAAGTAAAAAATAATAAAAAGGCTTGGTAAAAGATTTGCCAAGGATGACAGTACAATAACTTGTTTCTATTCTTAGAAGGAGGAAAGACATATAGTTCATTTTAATTTTACTATCAGTATGTGTCTCATTTGTTTAAAAATTATATCAATTCTATGGATGTACTCACGAATAAGAAAGCATTTCTTGATGGAAAGTTAAATCATCATTTTAGGAGGGCCTCCATGAGGAAATGACACTTACCTGTTTGCTTCAAACTAGCATTCATTTTTAAAGATTCCTTTAAATTTTAGGCTCAAATGTTTCTGGGAACAGATATTTCACCCTAGCAACAAACTCCCTTGCAATCAGTGCTGCACGGGAAGAACACAGTCAAAGAGATCTGAGTGACTGGATGAAAAAAATATTCAAAGGAAAGAAAAAAGTGAAAGAAGTAATAGGTGGTAGGAATTTAAAGCAGGGAAATGGCAGAAGGGAAAAGGAGAAAACATGGAAAAAGGTAAGTATGTATTGTTATGAAAACTAACAGAATTTAATGTTAACATTTAAATCCCAGCTTTTTCATGAAAGCGCAAGAATATTTAGTATTATCAAATGCTTAAAGTTTTAGGCAAAAATAAACTTTTGAGGTCATTACTGACATCTCAAAGAATACTAGACTTATATTTCATGATATTTAAAAACATTTTTCCAAATTATTATAAAGTGCACTTTATAAAATATCTACATTGTTTTGAAGCCTAACTGCACATGGGTGAAGAAGTGGTAAGA
This sequence comes from Noctilio leporinus, assembly GCA_004026585.1. Taxonomy (NCBI): domain Eukaryota; kingdom Metazoa; phylum Chordata; class Mammalia; order Chiroptera; family Noctilionidae; genus Noctilio; species Noctilio leporinus. The sequence continues at coordinate 55,545 of PVIW01004063.1, read as the reverse complement.
AAACTTACCATGGGATGTTTTAGAAGAGGCTAAGCCAAACTTTAATGCCTTAATGTTCTCAACAAAATTAGTTCCTACAAGATAATTTGTTAACCTCACACACTAGAAGTTATCCACAAATCCAGTAATATAAGATTTATCTAGAAAATGTCTATTTACAAAATGATCCCTTACAGAAATATGACAGGAAGACTGCATTCTATAAAAGAAAGTCTATAGCATATTTAACCACAGTGGGTGAAGTTTTGATATTCTAGTAAGGAAGGAATGAAATATTTTTTTTTTGTTTGTTTGTTTCAAATATCACTTCCACTCACTCAGCCTCACAAAAGAGGAGGATGAAATGTATTTATCCACTTTTTTCTCATAGTGCATTGAGTTTGGGTTAGGAGTTCTACAGAAATTTTAGCAACACAAAAAAGCACATTTCCTTATCTTTGCAGCAATCGTGCAGTGCCATGTAGCTGTGTTATTTGTATGACCTTGAGAACTGAATTTCTAAATTTGACAAAGCACTGGTTTCATGTCCATGCACTTAATTTCCTTGTGTTTCGATAACTGATCCCATTCTACTTCAGGTGCCCATAATGGATCTCGGTTTCAGCAAAGACTGTGTATGAGAGCACCTGTGCACAGAAGCCATCTACAACACATGTCTTCATAAAGATTAGAGACCTAGAAGAAAATCATTTAAACTTGTTTCCTGAAGACATAGTAGGGCAACAGACAATACATGAAAACTCACCTGTCTTTCACTGTACTGAAAAATCATGTTAAACAAGTTTGAAGAGCTACCAAGTACTTTTCAACATCAATCAATAACCTGAGAAAGAGGTGCTGCTACTGACAACTAGAAATTTTGGGGCCCTGAGTTGCAGAACCTTGCTCGTAAGGGTTCCACCTTTTAGCTTCCACACATCTGTGAAGCATATTAATCTGACCCATACTTTTTGACTAAAGTGGGTCATTCTTATCTCCAAATGTTTTCACTGTAGTTATTTATGAAGTTGCAGCTTTTAGTGGGGAACAATTAGGTAAACTTACTAACTATAGGGGGAAAGGATCTATCTTGTACATAAGAAGCTCACGCCCTTTCAGTCAGTGGTTTCCAGAATTTAGATAATCACCAAATAGGTAATTCAGATGTAATTATACTGTCTTATGCCATAAACAACCTGAATAGCCTTATTTGTCATCCCTAGAGACTCATTTAGGTTATTATTATTACTATTATCATTATTATTTTATCAGAGGAAGTATTTTTAATCTATTATCATAGTGCCATGAAAAAGAACATATAAACATTAAAAGTACAAAGAGTAAAACTGAAAATGTAACACACATTTTTAAATGAAATAACTTTAGCTTCATGAAAAATTCCTTGCATTATCCTCACATCGAATTCTCATTACACAGAGGCTGATGAAGGAAAATGTTTGTCATCCTCCACAGATCAGAGTTTGGAAAATACTACTTTACTGTTACTTCAGAAAAAGCAAACAAATCCTTTAACATCTCCTGAAAAATAAGGTTGATAATTTCTGTAGCAAGCAGTTGTGTCCATGAAAGAGGGCTTGAGAACTGCTGTCAAAATCAATGACAGATTTTGATACAAGCTGTGAAAGAAGCATCTGCGTGACTAATGACCTGGCACACACATTCACTTGGTGGCTGAGTGCCGGTATTTTACCTGGATGGGTAGTTTCAGACTCAGATGTTTCTACTTAATTCCTGAATAGGACTCTTAAAGCAACATAACTTCCTATGGATTCTCTCTTACCATTTCTAGACTCCATCTTTTCCTCATCCAACCCATTGTCAAAGGCTCTCTTTTCAATTCCCCAGAAGGGCTCTTTCCTTGCCCCGATAAAGAAAAGGTAGATCACTAGGGGTAGAATGTTTGAGCACCAGACAGACAGTAATACATCAGTGAGACTTGATAATATAACCTAGATTTCTGTGAAATATTCTTTAAGTGTGGATTTACCTATAAGCCAAAGCATTTTGCTTTACAGGTGATGGGAGTTGCCCTTCTTCATCCATAAGCTACTGCCCATACAAACTCCACCAATCAGGTCTTCTTTGAAGACATTCCTTGCCCTTCTCTACCTTACTCCCAACAAAGGGTACACTAAATAAAGATAAAGCCAAATAAGGTGAGGCCGGACATAAAGTTAAGCCTCAAAGTATATGTTAGGAACTCTGCATGCTTTTCAGAAATATTTTATTTTATTTCATTTTTATTGTTATTCTATTACAGTCATGGCAGTTCCCTCCTTTGCCCTCCTCCATCCACACCCGACCAGAGTCAATCCCCAAGCCATTGCCCATGTTCTTGGGTCATTCATATATGTTCTTAGTCTAGTCCCTTTCCCTTCTTTCTGCCTTATTCACTTCTCCCCTCTGCTCACTTTCTGTCTGTTCCATGTTTCCATGCCTGTGATTCTATTTTGTTCATTAGTTTATTTTGTTTATTAGAGTCCTCTTATAGGTGAGATTATATGGTATTTGTCTTTCGCTAACTGGTTTATTTCACTAAGTGTAATACTCTCCAGTTCCATCCATGCTGTTGCAAAAGGAAGGAGCTCCTTCATTCTTTCTGCTGCATAGTATTACATTGTGTTAATGTACCACAGTTGTTATTTTTTGTTTTTGTTTTTATTTATTTATTTATTTTGATCCACTCATTTACTGATTGGCACTTAGTCTGTTTCTAGGACTAGACTATTGTAAATAACTCTGTTATAAACATGAAGGTTCTTTTGAATTGGTGATTCAGGATTCTTGGGGGTATATCCCCAGCAGCAGACTCGCTGGATCAACAGGCAGTTCCATTTTTTAGTTTTTTAAGGAAATTCCATGCTATTTTCCACAGTAGCTGCACCAGTGCACTACTGGTTCCCTTTTCTCCACATCCTGTCAGGACTTGTTCATTAACTTGTTGATGATGGCCATTCTGACAAGTGTGAGGTGGTATCTCAAGGTTTTAATTTGTATCTCCTTGATGTCTGGTGATTTTAAGCATATTTCATATGTCTATGTCTATGTATATCCGCCTTGGAGAAATTTCTATTCAAATCCTTTGTCCATTTTTTAATTGGATTGTTTGTGTCATATGAGTTCTTTATATATTACAGAGATCAAACTTTTGTCTGATATATCGTTGGCAAATATATTCTCCCATACAATTGGTTCCTTTTTCATTTTGATGTTTTCTTTAGCTATGCACAAGGTTTTTAATTTAAGGTAGTTCCATTTGTGTATTTTTTCCTTTATTTCCCTTGCTCTAGGTACTATATTAGTGAAAATATTGCTACAATGAGATATCGGAAATTTTACTGCCTATGTTTTCCTCTAGGACTTTTATGGTGTCATGGCCTATATTTAAGTCTTTTATCCATTTTGAATTTATTCTGGTGTATGGTGTAAGATGGTGGTCTAGTTTCATTTTATTTTTTTCTTTGAGATAGTATATTATTATTTTTTAATTTTTTAAATTACTACATTTTTTAACTTTATTGTTGTTGTATTACATCCATCCCCGTTTTGCTCCCCTCTGTTCCCCTCCCCACCCACCCATTCCCCCCAAAGTCGATCCCACCTGTTGTCCATGTCCATGGTTCCTTTAGTTTCATTTTTTTGCATGTCCCTGTCCAGTTCTCCCAACACCATTTATTGAAGAGGCTCTCTTTACTCTACTGTATGCTCACAATCTCTTTGTAAAATGTGAATTGACTGCAGATACTTGGGTTTATTTCTGGATTCTCCATTCTGTTCCACGGATCTATGTGTTCTTATGCCAGTACTGGATTGTTTTAATTACAGTGGCCTTATAGTTTTATATCAGATATTGTGATCCCGCCTACTTTGTTCTTCTTTCTCAAGAATGCTGAAACTATTCAGGGTCACTTTCACCCCATATTTATCATTTAAATATTTGTTCTAAATCTGTGAAATATTCCATTTGTATTTTAATAGGAGTTGCTGTGAGTAGTATGGACATTTTAATGATATTAGTTCTTACAATCCATGAACACAGTATATGCTTCTATTTATTTGTATCTTCCTTAATTTCTTTTTTCAGTGTTCTGTACTTTCTTGAGGACTTTTACCTTCTTGGTTAAATTCATTCCTATGTACTTTATTTTTCTTATTGCTGTATAAATAGGATTTTTTTAGTTTCTGTTTCTGACATTTCCTTGTTGGTGTCCAAAAACCCATCAATTTCTGAATGTTGACTTTTTTCATCCTGTTATTTTGCCAAATTCACTTATTAGGTGGAGTAGTTTTGGGTGGAGACTATAGGATTTTCTATGTACACTGTCATGTCATCTGCAAATAATGACAGTTTTACTTCCACCTTTTCAGTTTGGATACCTATTATTTCTTTTTCTTGTCTGATCATCATGGTGAGAACTTCCAGTGCTATGTTGAATAAGTTGTGAAAGTGGACACCCTTGTCTTGTAATAGATTGAAACTAGAAAGCAACCTCAAGGAAAAATCCCAAAAACATTTAAATACATAGAGACTGAATAACATGTTATTAAATAGTGAATGGGCCAACAATGAGATCAAGGAAGAAATAAAAAAATATCTGGAAACAAATGAAAATGAACACACAACAACCCAAAACCTATGGGACACAGCAAAGGCAAACCTGAGAGAGAAGGTCATAGCAATATAGGCCTACCTAAAGAAGATTTTAAAAATCTCAAATAAACAACCTAACCCTACATGTAAAAGAACTAGAGGAATAATAACAAACAAAGCCCAGACTGGGTAGAAGGAAGGAAATAATCAAGATCAAGGCAGAATTAAATGGCATAGGGACTAAAAGAACAATTCAAACAATCAATAAACTCAGGAGCTGGTTCTTCATAAAGATAAACAAAATTGACAAGCCATTAATTAAGCAGACTCATCAAGAAAAACTGAGGACCCAAATGAATAAAATAAAAAATGGAAGAGAAGAAATGACAACATATACTACAGAAATACAAAGGATTATAAGAAATTATTGTGAACAACCACATGCCAAGAAATTGGACACCCTGGGAGAAATGGACAAATTTATAGAACATACTATCAGCCAAAACTTCATCAAGAAGAAGCAGAAAGCCTGAGCAGACCAATAACTACTAAAATTGAAGGCATAATCAAAAACTCCCAGCACGGTGACCTGGCTGGTGGCACAGTGGATAAGGCGCTGGCCTGTGAACCCACAGGTTGCTGGTTCGATTCCCTAGCCAGGGCACATAACCAGGTTTCAGGCCAGGTCTCCAGCCAGGTCTCCAGCCAGGTCTGTAGCTGGAGGCAGGGAACCATACACTGATGTCTCTCTCCCTCTCCCTAAAAATAATAAATAAAATCTTAAAAACAAACAAACAAACAAAAAAACCCTGTCAGCACACAAAAGCCCTGAACAAGATGGCTTCACAGGTGAATTTTACCAAACATTGAAGGAAGAACTAACTCCTATCCTTCTCAAACTATTACAAAAGATTCAAGAAGAGAGAAGATTCCCATATTCTTTTTACGAGGCTAGTATCATTCTATTCTAAAATGAGGAAAGGACACAAAAAGGAAGACAAACTACAGACCCTAGAAGCTAAAATCCTCAACAAAATACTGGCAATGTGGGTTCAGAAATACATTAAAAAGATTATATACCATGATCAGGTGGGATTTATCCCAGGGATGCAAGGATGGTACAATATTCACAAATCAATAAACATAATACACCACATAAACAAAATGAAGGACAAAAATCGCATAATCACATCAATAGATGCCGCAAAAGCATTTGATAAAACTGAGCACCCACTTATGATAAAAAAAAAAAAAAAAAAAAAAAAAAAAAAAAAAAAAAAAAAAAAAAAAAAAAAAAAAAAAAAAAAAAAAAAAAAAAAAAAAAAAAAAAAAAAAAAAA